>JAJEJO010000087.1:979822-1026945 GCA_020662805.1 Glaucomys volans
ACATTTACTGATTTACTGATAAAATTTAAAAATGCATTTTCTTATACTGCAATGATATACATTGGTTAGATTCATTTTCTCCTAACATTTAATGGTACTTTGAGGGATAAAGCTAAATATCAATAAAGCAAATGAGAAACACATCCATAAACAAAGTTTTAACTTTAGTCACAACCATGTACTACAACTTTCAGGAACTTATATGTGACTTATATTCAGCTTGGCAGCCATTATGTTTTGGATTGAAGAAAACACATTACATGTTTCACAGATCTTATCCCCAAATTTCTTTTTAGAAAAAAAAAATGTGGATAACTCTATAGGAATGACAGAGTCCTAATAAAACAATTCTCACATAAGAAAATAACTGGTCCAAATTTCTACTTAATTTCCTTTTAGGAAAAAAAAATGTATATTGGAAGAGGTCAATTTCTTTCTTTCTTTTTTCTTTTTTTTTGGTGCATGTATGTGTGTGCAGGGCAGTTTACTGGGGAGTTGAACCTAGGGACTTTTTTTTATAATAAAGTGAGATATCATTTATTTATATCATTATAGAATTTTTTTGAAAATACAAATACTTCATATTGCTTACAAACACAGGTATCTATTGAAAATTCTTTTTAAATGGATAAGAAGGAAAACACAAAATTTATAACAATAATTTTGTTAGGATAGGGAAGAGTGGAAGTAGGATCAGATACTGATAAAAGCAAGACTGAATTTCATCAGTGTGGTTTTTCCTTTTTCCTTTTTCTCTTTCCTTACAGTACTGAGTTGAGTTGTACTCTGTACTTGTTTCTTAGGAGGCTGTGAAGGTATTCCCTTAGCATTGAGGAGCGATACCAAGGGAGCAGTGTGTCACAGAGTGGTAGTTGATCCCTGCCCCACTCCTCCTATTTGCTAACAACTAGAGTACTGAATTTAATAGGTGCCCATGAACTATTTGCAGGCTAGAATATTCTCCTAAGGACAGGAATTTGTGTTTATTTTGTACAGTTCACTGACTTACCTTCACTATCTAGAACAATGCCTAGCACATGGTAGACACTAAAATAATCAATGAGTGAACAGTTAGAAAAAGATCTAAAAACTGGTAAGATCAACAAGTAATAGAAAAATGAACAAATTACGTGATCAGATAGTTTGAAAGAAAGTAAATATAAATGGCTCTTAAACATGTGAAAAGATATTCAACCTCAGAGATAATAAAAGAATTTTAACCAAACTGACACGAAATACAATTTCTAACCCATTAAGTTTCAATAATAATGAGATTTATTACCGTATTCTGTGAGTGATTTTTCACAATACACATTCATTTGTACACTGCCAATGAGAATATAAACCAGTACAAACCCTTTGGAGCAAAATTTGGCATTATATTTCAAAATTACAAATGTGTTATCTCTTTGGCCAAAGCAACTCTTTCAGGAAACTCATCCCACAGATATACTTGCATACAGGTAAAGTGACTTATGATTTAGTTATTCCCTGAATTAATTTTTACAATTACAAAAAAGACTGGAAACAACTAAGTGCCCATTAATTATGGACTAGTTAATGGACTAGTTAAACTGGAGGACATATACACTATGCATTGCTTACTGTTGTAGGGAAGAATAAGGAAGGTCTCTGTACTTATATAAACATATCCAAAATATACTACTTAGTGAAACAAATAAGGTACAAAACAATGTGAATAGTATATTATTTTCATGAATAACAAAAATAAAAATATATTTGTATTTGCTTGTATCCACACAAAGGAACTCTGAAAAGATTCAAAGAGCTGATAAAAGTGGTTTCTTTGGGGAAGGGATGGGTCCTGAGCACGTGGAGAACAGGGTATGTGCACTGCCACATTATGTACTTTTTAGGTTACTGACCTATGTGATTATTTCATCTAGTAAAATAATTATATTTTAAAAAATAAAGAGGATGAATCACAAAAATGAGAGAAGGGGGGGAAGGGGGATGAGAGAGAGAGAGAGAGAGAGAGAGAGAGAAACAGCGGGGGGGTAGAGAAAGAAAGAGAAAGAGAAAGGAGCTGCTATGAAAATCAATGATGTAAACAGGATTGTAAAGAAAATTCAAGAATTCCTTAAAGCAACACTTACTTTTATATCCAGATGTATGTTATAAAAGCATCCACCTAACATTAATCTCCTAAAGATATCCTCTAAAGCATCACTCCATAGACCTATTTTGAGATGTTCAAGGTAATTAAAAGCATGATGCCTGTTTGAAAATATTTTAGAAGTCATATTTTCTAATAATTTCTCATATTGACCCACATCCCTATTAGTTCAAATTATACTTCTCATTTATGATAAATTCTGTGTCATGCAAATATCACAATCTATGAATATTATTATGGGAGGTATTGAGACAGAAAATATGCATTAGATCTTCATGAGTGTGATCTCTCTTCCCCAAAGGAAACGTAGGACAGTTTTCAAAATCAAATTTGTTCAAATTACTTAAAATAACACTACCAATGGAAAAAAAATCTCAAAATCTTTCAGCCATATAACTTAGGTCACTGAAACTGAGATTTACCTTACTTCAGCTGGGGGACTTGGAGAATATGGATTTGCAGAACAAGCCAGAATTCTGATGACTGCTCCAGGATGATAGGTTTCCAGAACATGAACAGCTGTAGGATATACCTGTTGTTCAAAAGCAAGTTCCACATAGTCCTGGCTCTGAAAATTAGGTGGCGTCCTCTTGAATGGCAAGGAAGCACTAGGACACTGATCCCACCACGTTCCATAAGTTCGAAACACAGCAGTCTGAGTAAAATCACCAGAACTTGGGAATACATTTGGTACACCTGCCAAATTCCACATGGTATAGGACAGACTATTCTCGCTTCCATAATGGGAACTGAAATCCACTACTTCTTTGGCATATTGAACCACCTCTGCATTGAGAGGGGAAGCCCGGCTGTTTGAGTCTATAGTTCTATGGCTGTTCATCATTTCTCCTCTTGTAGCTGTCCTGGCTCGGCGCCGAAGGCACATATAATAAAACATAGTCAGAACTGTTAACATGGGAAAGACTGGTGACATCTAGATGTGAATTATGAAGCTTCAAAAGGTCAGGTGTCCTCAGTAAGACGCAAGAACTCTTTGAAGGATGTTCTAAAAAATGAATGGCTTGGTGAAGTAAAATAATTTAAATAAGTAGAAAAATGCATGGAGAAGTTAACAGGCTTTACCCCAATGAAGTTTCCCAGAATGAAACTTTGAAAAATAAGTTTTAAACTATAAATGTGAACCTCTGGTATAAATAATTTATCTAATGTATTTCTAAGAAACTTAAATATTATAAATGTATCTTACGCTAAATAGAAAGCAAAACTGATGTTACAAGGCAATGGAAGATGTATAATCTAACAGCTCAATTTTATATAAAATTAAAACCACCATTCAAGAAATACCAAGTTCTAGAACTTTAAAAATTAAAATTTTTTATAATATGTGGCACACCACTAAAATACATCTATAAATTCAAAACAATCTTAGGCACTGCCATAATTTCACATTTTAACAAAGGATTCCCTATTGCTAATTATTATTCTCTTACTCTCTTCCAAACATGCTTAGTACAGATTTCACATTATGGGAATATAGTTTTTAGAATTGACAGTTAATTCAAACCAACTAAATTAACTGCCTTACACATCACAGATCACCAGACAGTGTTTAATTTATAACTCTTAGCATTATTTGTTAGAGCAGTCCTTGGCTGTCTAGCATCTGGTTTGTTGCCAGCTACTCTTAGAAATCACTCACCCCAGATAGAATGGTCACAGGATACACATGGGAAATGTAGAAGTTGGCACTCATCCATGTGGCCTGATATCTGCATGCTGCTTTCAGGTACTAATACTAAAATGTGACATTCTTTTACCTGTAAGATAAGAGTTTTGGAAAATATTTTTATTTCTAACTCAGAAAGTCAAATATTCCAAAAAGATTATTACTCTAAACAAACAGTTACTTATTAAGACACAAGACTTTCAAATCAAACAGAGTATATTTTTCTAAATTTTATGGACAATTTGGAATTAGTACCTTTTTTTTAACATTTATAATAATGAACCCTATCTCTATAGAGATTGCAAACTCATAGTTTTGCTTCAAACTATGCCAGCAGACATATTTTACTAGCGCCAGATGATGCTTTTAAAAATTTGGTCTAGTTTAGCCTAGTGTGGTGGCACATGCCTGTAATCCCAGTAATTCAGGAGGCTGAGGCAGAAGGATCCGAGTTCGAGGCCAGCCTTGGCAACCTCGTGAGATTTTCAGCAACTTAGTAAGACCCTGTCTCAAAACAAAAAGTGAAAAACACTTACCTTAGTTCAGGGTAAAGCACTCATGGATTCAACCCCAAGTACAAAAAAAAAAAGGTTTAGTTTATTACCTTTAACAATCAAGAAGACCTTGAAAGGCCAGCAGTCCACAGAGGACCACTCTAGTTCCCAGCCAGCTCTACTTATGATTTATAACACACACCTGGCCCATGTTCCTCACCAAGTAGGTGACCTCTTATCGATATAAACAAGAAAATCAAATATTTATTCTGATACCTGTGAAGTCTTTAATTTTTCCTAAGTAAAAGAAGATTAATATACCAAATTGTTTAATAGAGCAATGTGTTAGCCTTCCAAACTTTAGCACTAAGACTAAAAACCACTATTTTCATTAAATATCCCTCCCCATTCTACTGTCATACATAACCAATTAGAATAAAAATAAATAAATAAATAAATAAATAAATAAATGTCCCTCCCACTCAAAAATCAATGGCTTTTTTGAACATTCAAGATACAATCTAAATTCCTTTTTTGGCATTTCAAGGCTCTCCTTAAGCTGGACAGATCTCTTTTTATCTAACCCAGAAAACCCAGTCAAGTTCTATCTACCCTTCATGTTTTACTGTAAATTTCAACTATTCTACTATTTATTTTCCAATCATTACACATTAGTAGGCTTTCTCTCTGGCACCAAAAGGCACTTTTAGCTGCACGAAGGTCTACATTAGAATTAAGTTTCTTAAAGGAAGAAATTCAGTTAAAGATCTTCATTTCTTAATGTACTCAGTACATAGGAAACACAAAATATTTGATACTGTTGATAGCAAAGTGATGAACAAACAAGAAACATTGAGTCTAAAATAACTTAAAATTATGCAATACTATCATTCTGTCTCTCAATTCCAACAAGGTCTAAACACTGAGATGCTTGACAAAATATAATCAATGAAACAGTAAATAAAGGGCTAAGCTTCAAATAAGAGCAAAAACAATACAAAATTGTGATAAACAAAGAAGAATATCAGAGATAAAGCTAACCTGACTCACAGAATCAGCTACTGGCCATAATGGTTGTAAAGGGACTTTCTAACACCCATGCAGGGAACTTATTTCCAGACATAGGTCAAGTATGGAAGGACCTTCATGAAGCCAAACTCAGAAAAGATCACCCTAAAACCAGGACTATGAAGACACAGTTTACTGGGGGAAGCTCAAGTAGGTATGGCATCAACTGAGGAAATGGAGAAGTCATCATGGGGAATCAGAACACTATTAGGCATGTGCAAGCATAGTATAGGCCTAAATCCACACTACCTTCATGGTTTAAAATCCCACCCCACCACCCCAACCTAAATAAAAAAGAAAAAGTAGCCTCAAACTGGTAGAACTTTAGGACCCAATAGGCACAAATGTGTAATCTCTATGCAAAGATGTTTCTGCACAGAACAAGCCAAACCCTTATCAAAGATGCATCACAGTAAATGATTATAGAACAATATGAAAATTAACTACAATGAGGGTAACAGTAGAATCAACAAACATTCCAAGAACAAGAAATACATTAGAACAACTAGAACATAACTTTTTTTGGAGAAGGGTAACAAAGAATTTATTAAAATACAGTCATGTACCACATACGATGCTTTGGTCAACCTGGACATCCTCAAGGAATGTATGACCTTTGGACATCTCTTCTCACTCCACAACTAAACTTCTTTCAATTTCCTTAAAAAGCCTGTATTTATCAGTAAAACAGTTTTATAAAACCATAGAATTATCTGCAAAGCAAGATATCATCCTTCATGTGAACTTTCACAATCATTCTTGACAAAAAGATTGAGACAAATTTGTCAAATTTTGGTTGATATACCAAGTCATAAACTTTATAAGTTTCTTGGTGAGGTTTGACTATTAAAGGTTCTTAAATATCGAAATCAGCAAGATAGTCACATGGGAAACATTACTATTTGTTTTTATGTTTTTATTTTAAAAAATATTTTTGCAGTGCTAGGGATCAAACCTAGGGTCTCATGCATGCTAGGCAAGCACCCTATCACTGAGCTAAATTCCAGTCTTAGCCATACTATTTTAAAACTATGTTAAAATTCAGAGAAATTTTCATGGAAGCAATATGTATAAAAAGTGAACTATAAATCACAAATATATGTTAAATAGTCAAGCTTCTTCAGTACAGAAATGTAAAATGGATGGGTTGTTTTTTCCCAACCCTGAATAATAATCATCTTGTTTTTTTGTGAAATAAAGCTAAAAATGATAAAAGAAATTTCTGAAAGAAAAAGTAGTGTACAGTACACTAAAAAGGTATTCTTTTATTCTTTTTTCATCGGTGATACTCAGGTGTTACAGAAGTTAAATCCTGTTTTTGAAAATAAACAAGGCATAGGAACAAAAAAGAGAAATTATGCAAACCCTCTAACACCATTCACTGATTCTAAATTCCTTTTCATTCTATTAAGATGACATATAAAGTGTTTTAGGGATAGGGGAAAACAGATGGAGAAAAAAGGGTAGCATCCTCTACTTTTTTTCTGGGAAATGAAGCTGAAAAAGGGAATAGAGTCATTGTCTCAGGACTCACATAGGTAACAATGACCAAAGCAGAAGTCCAAAATGTTCATGTACTGCCTGGACTTTTGCCAAGACAGAGAAACAATTTGTGATAACTGATGAATATCCCAGTGGGCAATGAACCAAGTGCAAAAGATACAATAATTCTATTTTATGAGGAGAATGGGATTCAAAGACAAAAAGATTTTTCCCTTATGGGGCAAATAAATAAATATTAGTCTGGAACACCAAATTTTCCAAAAGAATGATTACAAAATGTATGTTTTGGGAGTAATTCTCTTTTCTAGTTCATTCAAAAAGCTACTTTAATTTTAGAAACTCTTATAACACATAAAAATATTATTTTCCAGGTAATCAAGAAGGCTTAATCCAATCACTTACCAACAATGAATATAAGCTAAGAAATTCTCCACGACACACTGAACTTTTATACTAGCATAATCAATGAATACAAAACAACAGTCATTTTAACTTGTATCTTGAGACTTTCTTATTCCTTGGGAAACAATGGGCTTTATATGACATAGTTTTATTATAATATAACTTTATTTTCAACCACATCTTTCTTATTATAAGATGCTTAACAAAGTTAAATAATACAATTACAGAGAAAGCAATAACAGTGGAAAAGAGAAATTAAGAGGTATAGACAAGGGAGAACATATGTTTACTACTGAGATTTCAAGTGAGATGGGGAGTCGATGAGGCAGAGAGAAACAGGATGGCAGGAACTGCAGAGAAGACGGCTTGTGCTTTGACAGAGGGAGAAGGAGTAAGAAAGAGGACTTTTCATGAAATAAACAAAAAAGAGGCAATAGAATGATCTAGAGCTAGAACAACACAAAGACTAGGTTGATTCTGTGACGAAAGAACCTGGAAAACAAGTTTAAAACTCAAAGGAAGATTCTCAACTTACATTAAAGTGAAAAGATATGGAAGAAAGATGAAAATGACAGGCAACACAGCACAGGCACATACTGAAGGGAACAAAACACAAAGTTTACTTGTGAAATAGTCCACAGAAACACGTCAGGGAAGAGACAGAAAAAAGGAGGATTTAGACAGCTTTGCAGCACAGCACTAAAATGCAATAGAATGTGCAATGTGGTAATAAATCAAGAAAAAAGTCCAAACTTTAAGGTTTATCATTTCTGAATCCTACTAAAACTGGTCAAGAGACCCTATTCTACAGAAAGGACTTTTCTGGATAAATCTAGAAATCAAAACAGGTGAATGAAGGAATATGTCAATCAAAAGAGTAAAATCATATGTGAATTTGAAGTAGCACTCACCAAACTACATTTTAATTTGATCCAATCATCATGTCAGCTCTCTCCTGGCCTGCCCCCATTAGGCTTCTGTAGAAAATAATAACACAAACTCATACCCTGTCTGCCTCTCTGGTAACTTGTTCTAAGCTTCCTTCCTGGATCTTTTCTCCCCATTCTTCTCAAATGCACAGAGATACTATTTAAAGAAGGCTGTCTTTTTGATAATATGATATACAAGAAGATATGCACCTATCTACTCTCTTTCCCTTTTACTTCACATGCTGACAATCTTTGCTGTAGACCCACCAGGAACTCCACCATGCCCTCAACAGCATATGTGCTTTGATGGCTCATCAGTTTTGAGTCTTCCAACAAACCTAGATGGAATACCCTTCTTCCTCCTTTGCTTTGACACCCTCTCATGCAACCTTCAAGATCAAGTTCAGAATTTATCCACCACTCAGCTTTCATTTGCACTTACATGTCACATATTATCTGTTATTTCTTATCTGCTGAGATATTTTTCTACCCCAATAGAGTATAAATTCCTCAAGTTTGAAGAATGTACCTTAATTATAACTATACACTTAAGGCCGGAAGCATGCCAATTTAGGCTCAATAATGATTTCTTGTTCTACAAAAATTGGCAGAGTAGATGGTATGAAAGAATTAAACATGTTTAAAATAAACACAGAAATGAAATCAGTGACTCTACATGTAAGATACATGTGAAAAAAGTTCCCTATCTTGATACGGAAAAAGAGGATGAAAATGGATAATAAAAACTGAAACACAATGGTTAAGAATCAAATGTGTGAACTTCTTTGAAGCCATCCACGAAGGAATAGTATACATATTGAAATTTTACTGTTCAAAGAAAATATTAAAAAGTAGTAACTTTTGTTCATACAGAAGCAGCCCCTGAATACATAAAAGAGACTTGACTCTGGCCACAAAGAAACTCTGATTGAAATTAAAGAAAGATTCATGAAAGAGATGATTGGAGAGGGAAAAGAAAGCTATTTTCTCAAATATGATGACTTTTTTAAAATTCCAAATCTATGTTAAGACCATAGGTTGATTATAGAGAACTGGAAAAACTATGGCTAAAAAAGAAGTTCTTAGAAAAGGAGATAACCTAAGAGCTAAGAGAAAAGACAAACTGAGAGGTGAGAATATAAGAGGCAAAGGTAAAAAGACAGATTCTAGTATTAGACATGCTATGGGGGAGCACATGCTGAGTGTTAGCAAAAGTATCACTTTGCCTTCATCAAAATTACTTACATTCCAAATGCACTATATGCTTAAAACTAACATATTGAGAAATTAACAGTGCAGTACAGAAACAACTGGGGACAGCTTCTTAAGATTTTATGTACCCTTCTTTTCCTCTACTTCTTCAGTTAAAACATTTGTATTATGATTAGTGTTTTAATCAACAAGACTTGGTTTGGATAAGTGTCCCCCCAACAGCCCAGGTATTTAAGGCTTGGTTGCAGCCTATGGTGCTACTGGGAGGTAGTAGAATCTTTAAGAGATGGGGCCTACTGGGAGGCAATGAGGTCACTGGGAGGGCATTGAAGCAGATAGAGCCCCTTCTCTTTTTGCTCCCTGGCTTCCATGATGTGAGCAGGCCTCCTCTGGCACACATTCCTGCCATGATGGACTGTGCCACAAGAGTGCCCTGTGACCATGGCTTGAAACCTCTGAAACCGTGAGCCAAAATAAATCCTTCCTCATGTTAAGTTGCAGGTCCAAAGTTACAGTGCTGGAATGTTAACTGACACAAGGTCCAAAACGGAAAACAGGTGGAGTTCCTAAATGAAGCAAGTAGGACAACATGGAGACTAAACACTCCTAACCAGCTTCAAAGTTTCTTGAAATTCCAAGTTTCTGAAGGTAGAGGGAGAAGGCAGGGGAACAAACTAGGATAAAAACCCTAAGGGCAGATGGAAAAATCTTGAAAACACAGGCAAACAATACTTCTCTCCTTTGAGGGATCAAAGTAGCCCTCAAAAAAGTAAGGAAGTGACACAAAAATCTGGAACAGAGTACTCCTTCAGAAACTTATTCTGTGTTGATGAACAACAGCAAGGACTAAGCAAGAGATGTGTACAAAGTCAGACTACAAATGATTTATCAGAAAACAAAGTCAAGATTTAGAATCCATTTAAACTAGAAATTGGCAACAGGGTACAGCAGAACTATTCTCTCTCCTCTCTCTTTCCTAGAATTTCTTTAACAAGCATATTCAAAATTTCTGAAATATTTTATCATCAATCTTAGTAGCAAGAAAAGCAAAAAAAAGAATTAGAGAAGTCAGTGATTTAAAAAAATGCAAGCAGACTGTAGGATTAGTGGAATGGTGATTTTCTGACATAACGGATCTGGAAACACTCTTCCCACCCAGGTACTAGCTCGCAAAGTGACAAGGAAGGATATGTTTCTAATTACAAGGTGTCTTAGATACACATACTATTATGCTATATTAACTATATTTTACCCTTTCTTCATTTTTTCAAAATTGGTAAGAATAAACCATTGGAATGAAGTGACTGGTGAATTCAAAAGAACCTTAAAATTTTCACAAACACATACCATATGCTTCTCTAAAATATTTTAATGAGTCATATCTTGGCTGAAGAGAAAAAAAGGATATCTCCAACTGTTAAAACCATACTAATTATGTTGATTTGCTTTAGCCAAATATTAACTATACATTTTTGAACATTTTTTTTGTATACTGAAACATATTGAGGATTAACAAAAAATATAGAGGATTTACAGTTATCCTGACTAACAAAAACTCAAACACAATATTTTAAGTCTGTCATGGATAGCCATTATATAGCTAAAAGAGTAATTACCTAAAATGATATAATATTGTTAAACTAACTTCAGGATATAATTGCATTCCAACAACAATAAAAAAAAATCCATACATTTCAAGAGTACAGTTTGATGAGTTCTGACAAAAACATAATATCTAAAGATTTATATGTAGCAATGGCTCCCAGTAACCACATTAAAAGAAAGAATATACTATGAGAAAATACTAATAAATGGTTAACCAAGTCAATAATAGTCACAATATGTAAAGAGCTATTACAAATCAATAAAAAAGAAATTCAATAGAAAATTAAGCAAAGGATATGATCATGCAAGAACAAAAAATACACAAGGTCAATAAACATATACAGATATTCAATCCCATTATTAAGAAAGACATGCAAGTGACCATTTCCATTTCACATTGATAATAACTGTTCCATGAGATAATACTTTATAGGTATATCAGTGTCTGCATGTCTTAACATAGGCACTGATCATCTTATTTCAGACCGGCCTTGGGACATAAAAAGAGGTCTCCCTCTAGAGCAGTGGGCAAGTTTACTATACTGAAAAATGATGTCTCCTTCTAAGGCAAAAATCAGGCTTGTTTACTTATACTCCACCATGAAAAATTCAGATTCTTTAAACTCAGGAGGAAACCTGCTGCATGTGCCAGTGTCATCTGGCCTTTGTCACATCACCCTGTGGAAACTGGGGCCCCAGGGCTCAGCACAAGATGATACTCTCTGGCTACTGTTACTGCTGTGCTTTTTGTCTCTGACCCAGGAGACTCATGTCTTCTGCCAGCACACTCTTAGCTTGCAAGTTGGATACAATTGCAGACTCTTCACCATTCTTGGCAAGGATATGATGGCAAAAGGAGCATTTTTATAAACTGTACAAGTCTACTCTTACCAATCTTTTTGAAGAGCCCTATGGCAGAATCTCTCAGAATTTAAAATGCATATATAGACTTTGACCCAGCAATTTAAGTATTTGCACTAAAAAAAAATAAATAAATATGCAAACATATACTGTAGTTCCCTCACCTAAGGGAATAAGTTTCAAGATCCCAGTAGATGCCTGAAATCACAGATAGCAGGGAACACTCACATATACTTGTTCTTCTCATATATACATACCTATGATAAATTTTGACCTTTTTACTTGAAAGAGGCATTTGATACCTTCTCTTTGGCATATCTGAATTCCCAGCATCACTACTACTAAGCTTGGGAACCATGTGTAAATAAGGGTTATCTGAACACAAGTATGGTAAAACTATGCAGTTGAGCTAATAACCACGATGCTACCAAGTGACTAACAAGTGGATGGTGGATACAGCAGGATGTGTTGGACAAAGGTATGATTCATGGAGTAAGAAAGTCTAAGAGTTCATCATGCTACTCAGAATAGTGCACAATTTAAAACTTACGAATTGTTTAGTGCTAGAATTTTCCATTTAATATTTTCTGACTGTGGGTGTAGGTAACTAAAATGATTAGAAAATAAAACTGAAGGCAGGAGAATCACAAGTTTGAGGCCAACCTGGGCAAGACCCTGTCTGAAAATAAAATTTTAAAAAAGGGTTGTGGGTGTAGCTCAGATATAGAGCATTCCTGAGTTTAATCTACAGTACCACAAAAAAAGGACAATATGTTATATGAACTGACACAAAAAGATGCTCAACTATGACTAAGAACAAGTTGCAGAAAATTAGAGTAGACTTCCAATTATGAAACCAATGTAGATTATACTCATATTTTTAAATCTGTAATATAAGAATAAATTATTAAACAGTGATGACTTTTGTGGAACATGATTACTGGCAGGTGGGCACATGACACTTCCACTTTTCCTTTGGCTATTTATGTATTGCTTGATTTTCTAAAAAGAACATATACATTTATTTTATGACCTAATAGAATTCTTAAGTATCTACTAATAAGCAACACTTGAAAATGTATTATACTTGGGACATCCAGTTGAGATGGTAAGATACAAATGGACATAAGGCTGAGGGATCCTGTCTATCACCTACAGATAGTGAAAACAGATACAGAATGTCCTGTTTTGTAGCTGATGAAGAGACATACCACAGGTACTGAGACAAAATACAAAGTCAAAAGATTTGCACCTTTTGAATCAGGCTGCTTCTCTTCCATACAAGTCTAGGAAGCAACTCTACATAGTGAATGCTGAGTGAGCAAAAAAAGGGATTTACTTAACAATCATTACTAATTCAACTGATTGTTGTAAAGATAAGTCAAAAATATTAATTTCAAGCATAGACAAGAAACTTAAAGGCGTAAGATGTAAAGAAGGGGCACTTAAATTGTCCCAACTAAATGAGTTCATTCCCAAAATATTTATGGATGTGTACAGTATACATTATTCAAATTACTAGACATTAGAACATATTGCAAAATTAGAGTAACAAGAGTAGTGTGGCAACATCACAGAAAGTCAATCATTGCTGAACACTTCAGAAACAGTCCCAAAAATATACAGGAGTTAGTGTCCATGACATATTACTTATCAGAAGAGAAAAACAGAATTCAACAAATGATGTTGGTCACTGGTTAACAACAACAAAAAAGGTGTAGCCTTGCTTTCTACCTTATATATGAATAAAACCATCAAGAGTAGTAGAAGAAAAAAGCTGTGGATATTTATATAAATTCAGATGATAAATGCCTGAAGGGGACACCAAAGTTAAACTCATGAAGTTAAATGACAATTGCCCACTGAACCAAAATTATGAGGTTAAGACAATGAGACTAACACAGAAAAGAAAGAAGGGGCAGTTTTTGTTAGCTGACCATACTTGCAAGTAAAACCTAATTTGTTATTAACATTTTTTATTGTATCATGGCATAAACAAAATAAATTAACCACCTTACACTGAGCTGACCTCTCTGATTTTCAAGTCTGTAACAGAAAGAAGGATATGAAAATGCAGGTTTTAGGAAAGCCAAACTTTGGGACAGCAGTTGAAAAATAAAAGTTGGTATTTGAAAGTATGAAATGAATCCAATTCAATGACAACTTTGAGAGTGTCTACTATGGGGTGATACACATTGCCACTAGAAAGAAAACTTCACTTTCCCCCAAGAACTTAATGTCTGATATAGGTGCATTGAGGTAACTGGGAAAAGGCCCTTTGTATTCAACCAAGGGGCAATATGTACAAGTACAATATGTAGTACAAGAGAAGCATGAGGTGAGTTTAAAGAGAAAAATGTACCTATATTCTGAATTTAAGAAACTGAGGAATGCACGCAAAAAGCAGAAAATTCTGCTTGTGTCTTCAAACAGATACAAGCAAAAAAACCCACACCTGGTTAGTGAGACCTTCAGGGTGCAAAGCCTGACACAGTACTATCAATGCAACTACCCGACCACAAGTTTATATCATCATAACTTCTTTCCAATTAAACTAGGGGGAGGCGGGGGAAGCTTTTTGGCAATGAGCTTTTGGGAAACCTAGGAAATACAAAACCACCCCCACACTGTAAACATGTTGACAAGGACAAGTGGATGGTCATCATCACATTCTAGGGGCACACCTAAACACAGAAAGGAGACTGCAATCAGGCATCTTGTGGCAGTCCTAATGAAAGGCATAGGCCTGACTGGGCAGAAACATTAGATGTCAGAGGTAAATAGGGCAGCAGGTACACCTGCAACAAGTCTTCCTCTGCGCAGGTAGGTGGCTCAGGCGTGGCGGCCAGGTCGGCAAGGAACCGCAGGTTCAACAACCCTGCGCAGTGCTACAGCTCAAGCCTTGCAGGGACACTGGTGCAGGGAACCTGAGCCCTCGGCACCGAAGCAGAGTCCCAGGTCCCCAGCAAGACCCCGCAATGGCCGCGCAGCGGGAGGCGGAGGCGCGAGTGGTGGGGGCCTCTGCCTCACGCCCACGCTCCCCCCAAACAGCTCGCCGCCCAGCCCCGCCCCAGCGACGAAGAAAGAAGACTGAGACCCGCAGAAGGGAGAAGTAAAAGAAGGGCCGTACCCTGCAGGGTCCGGGAGAAGCACGGGCCGAGGGCTTCACCCCCGACCGGGAGGCGCGGCAAGGCCTGGGCGCGGAGCCGCTCCCAGGCTCTCGCGCTGCGGCACTACGGCGGCGAGCCCGGCCCAGCGCGACCCGGAAGGAAGACACGGAGGCCGCGGGGAGGGGCGGGGCTGGAGGAGGAGCGGGGCTCGGGGCGGGGCCCAAACGAGAAGTGGGGCGGGGCCTCGAGGCCCGGCGGGCACTGCTCCGGCAGGAGTGGCTCACCGGCTTCTGCACCGCCCTTTTCTAGGCCGCGAGGAGGAGCTTCCTGCGGGCTTCGCAGCATAGCCTGTAGTGCCACAGAAATGGCCCAGTAACTCTGAGTCTGGCGGTAGCTACAAATCCTGTGCTGGAATAATCCCTTCCAAATGACAGGCCTTGTAGAAGTCCTGCTAGGGTTTCTTCAATCCAGAGTTGGTGGCTCAGGTGATGCATAGATATGTGTGACATGCGTTCGCAGAGGAAAAGTAGACTATAAATCACAAGTGTTCTGAGGGCATAATTCACCAAACCTCTTCAGCCCCAGATGCAAATCCTTAACGCAGCCAATTTCCATCTTACCATTGATTAGCCCATGACCATTACCCCTGATAAACAGTATACTCTTATGTTCTCCTTTACTCGTTTTCGTTTCAGTAGTCACAATATGTCTCTTTCTTTAGCTTGAACATATTTATCCTGTTACAAGGTTTCCATTAAAATGGAAAACTTTTAATAATATGTTGAATCACACATTATTTCCTGTCTAATTGTTTGTAAAAAGGCAAAATAGTAAGGATATTTATTGACAAATTATGTAGATGAACTGACTCAATATATGATATGTAAATTGTATACAAAAATGGAAATTTTAAAAAGGAATTGAAATTTAATCCACATTCCACAACCTTGAGTGTGACCAGCACTTAATGATTTTCTTCAATATTGGGAAGGAGAGAAAAAGAGCTTTATTTCCAGAGCCTGATAAACACAACCTTGACCAGATAAAGGTAAGTCAATAGCGTGCACCCAGATATGGTATTATGAGAAGGGTATTCTGTCTCCTTAACAATAGAAGAAAGCAGTATATGTATTATCACTGCAACTTTTCTGTAAAACTGTGTCTGCTCTAAAACAAAAAATGGCTTAAAATAATAAATTAATGTATTAATAAGCAAATAAAACTGA
Organism: Glaucomys volans; assembly: GCA_020662805.1. Classification (NCBI taxonomy): domain Eukaryota; kingdom Metazoa; phylum Chordata; class Mammalia; order Rodentia; family Sciuridae; genus Glaucomys; species Glaucomys volans. Next base: position 996,057 of record JAJEJO010000087.1, read on the forward strand.
CCCTTTTAAACTTGCTGATGAGTATTAATTGAACTGATGCCTGTAGGGCACTCAAGTCCTATTTAACCATAACAGTTTCTCATTCCTAACATAATTTCTAAATACATTTTTCATTGATATGTACAATTTATTCAGAAAATGACACAAAATATGTGTGTAGAGTTTGATGAAAAGTTCACTTTTCACCAATCACATCAAAAAATAGATAATTACTAGAATTCAGAAGTTAGTAATATCTAGCTTGAGTTTCTTTTTCTTTCTTTTTTCTTTCTAATCAATGACATATAGCTTTATTTTTGTGGATTTTATGCATGGTTCCTATGAAGTTTCTTTTTTTTTTCCTAGCTTGAGTTTCTACTACATAAATATACCACAGTTCATTTATTTATTCTATTCTTGATGAGTGTTGAACTGATTTTACTTTTGATTATTGCAAACAATACTATTAACATTCTCATTTGTATCTTTTTGGTGTATATATTTTGCATGCCCTTCATAGGTTTTGATCTCCTTAATGTCTAAGAGATGTGGTAGTTAGTGCTGTCATTTTTTTGTTTGCTTGTTTCTTGTGCTAGGCATCAAACCCAGGCAGGCCCTTGTATAGTCTTGTTTTCAATGGCACTTACAGTACTGCTTAGAAAGTAGATAACTTCATACTTAAAGAAAAGAAAAGCCTAAGGGGAAGTACCATTTCTGTAACTAAATGGAATTTTGATCATTATTGTTCAGCTGACCTTTCCTCCAACTTTCTCATCTCAAGGACCATGCTGTGGCCATACTTAGTTTACTGGGCAGGAGAGCCAAGTGAGGTCAAAGAAAAGGGTGATGCTTATCAGTTAGTGATGGCTCTGATTTAGTGGGTGAACTATTGCTTAGTTATTAAATGGAATGTTGTTTGGAGCTGAATAGCATCCCACGCTGTAACAGCACTGTTACAAATAAAGAAAGTCTCGACAAGGCTTAATTGTGCATAAAGTCACTAGCTCAGCAAACTGGTTATGATCTATTCTATGTTGGCTTCAAAAGTTACAATGTTCTACTCAAATGGGGAGGCAGCCAAAGAGGCAGCAGGTTCAAAATTCTTTTTTGTCCCAAACTCTTGAAATACTGACCATCATACTCTCCACTATGTCCAAGTGGTTTTTCTTCATTTTAAAATGAGATGTTTATCAATCGTAAACTTTCTGAATCATAAGCATGCATGACAATAAAACACCACATCAGAGAGGTAGATGTGTATTTCAGAACATTGCAGAGAGGTCTAAAAATGTCTTTACATTTTTAGAACCCTTTGGTTCTCTAGCATTAGTTCCCAAATAAGTTCTCTCTAGAAAAGATCTTTCAGAAAATGCAACTTCATACATTTTCTATACAATTCAGCCAAAATCATGTACCTCTCCATGAATTTTTAAATGAAATAGTTTGTTAGAATGTGGAGTTCAGTAAGTAATATCAGTAATATCGGTTTCAGGTTTTTGATATGCCGGTGACCAAGAATCATGAAAAATAGCTAGTGGAAATAACCTTCTAGTTTACCTTTTAAAAAATTCTTATAGACCCTAAAAAAGTTTGCCTTTTAATATTAATCTGTCACAACATTAATCTAAAAATGGCCATAGTCACTGAGGAGAAAAATCAGAATTTTAAGCAAGAAGAAAGCTCAAAACTCATGAAACTCAAACTCCTTTTTTAAACAAATAAGTAAACTGAAGCTCAAAGAGGTTAAACAAATTCCTGAAATCAATATCAGAGCTGTCAATGAAACCTAGTTCTCCCAACTTTAAATCAGAGTTTTGTTTTATGATAACAGATTGCTCTACAAGTCATTAAAAACTAAACATACTCCTCTATTGCTATACCCTTGAAGTAATTGAATACAGTTGATGGAAAAGTTGAACTTGGAAGCAGGAAGACCTGTCTATCCAGCCCTGCCATATTAGTAACCCTGTGATCTTGGATAAGTAACAACTTTCTCTAAACTTGTTTGTACTCCTATGAAATGTGCCTAATTCACAGACACTGGAGAGATTTAAAAGAGATCAGATATGTGAAATCACTTTAAGTGATAAAATAGTATGCAAATGAATGAATATCATTAATATTTATTAAAATATGTTAAAGATCCATAACTGAGGATTTCTAGAACAAAATGTCAGAATAGAACCTTCAAGTTCATTCTGCTCTAACCCTTTTAATTGTCACCAGAGGAAAGAAAAGTCTAGAATGACTGGATTACCTACCTAAAGGTTTAGAGAAAGTTGCTTGTAAAGCCAAGACTTCAGTATGTACTCCTCCTAACTTTTAGCTTTCAATTAAAATGTTCTAATAATTTAATAAGAGAAAACTGATTAAATCAGTGAGATGACCTAAAATAATCTGACAAAACTTTGAACTGAATTTACACAGACCTACAATGAATATCTTGAATTATATTTAAAAAGTAAAACCACCTCTTCTGATTGTACCATTTTTAACTTGTGCTTTCTTTTTCTGTGGATTGCATCATATCCTCAAAAATTGAGCATTAATGACGTTTTTCAGTGGTTGGGAATAATTTGGGAGAAATATCACATCGAGATAGAGAACAAACTAGATCATCTTCTGAGATAACTTCACTCCTATGGTATCCACACCTAGGAAAATAAAGTTCATACCTAGGAACTCAGGTAAGACCAATCAAGGTTACACTCCTCCTCTTCCTACATTTTCCTTTCTTTAAGTGAATATGTTTTTAGAAGAGTCCCTGCATGTCTACGTTAGCCTTAGTCAAGTCCCTGAGTCTATTCACAGAGTGACATGGTAATCCATAAGTTATGCTTTATATAAGTGGTATCTCCCAAAAGTTCATGTGTAAGACAAAGCAAGAGTGATCAGAGGCTAAATGATCGGGTTATGAGGCTATTAATCTAATCGGGGGATTAATCCACTGATGTGTTAACTGGGTGGTAACTGCAGGCAAGTCAAGTATGGCTGGAAGAAATAAGTCACTTGAGGATTATATTTTGTACCTGGTGAGGAGAGCTCACTCTGCTTCCTATTGCTATATTCTGAGCTTCTTTCCTCTACTATGCCCTTCTGCCATGTTGTTCTGCCTAATCTCAGGCCTAGTGCTATAGAGTTGATCAATCAAGAACTGAGACCTCTGAAACAGTGACACACAGGAATACAAGGATTTTCTGTCCATGAAAGTAAATCAAAAGTGATTTACTTTGAAATCTGAGAGTTTCAATCTGAATGTTCTACATACTTCAAGGTTTCAACCTCCTGCACTATTTTGTTCACAGTGCAAGATGAGGAGATTGGGTTATACAGATAAACTTTCAGTGCTCATCTATTTATCTGTATCGTTGCACAATTGTTCATGTCCCTTTCCTGTGTTAACACAGCTTGTGTATTAAAAAAAAAACTGAAGAAAATGATTCTCTGAATTACCCACCTACTTTCAAACATGAAGTTTCTTCGATTTTTGTAATTCAGCCATAAATATTTCCCTATACTCTTAATATTAGTAATATAACTTATATGGTAACTATGAATGACTCAACAATAATTTATTAAGTGTAATTTACAATGAAATATTTACAATAATTAATGAAATTTTATAATAAAGTTTCTGCTAAACCTAGTACCCTTCAATAATGCATTTTCTTCATCTAACAGCCCTGTAACTCTTTTGAAGTTTGTGAAAGGACAAATATAATCTGATAAGATACTAAAAGTGTATCTTTAAATATCATCCTTGTGATACTGTAACTGGAGTTTCTTAGGTAGATTCTTCAGTGCCATGTTTGAACAAATTCCTCTATTTCAAAATCATTTAAAAATAAATAAAAATTATATTAAAAATAAGCTTTATTTTTTTCCTGGTTATAAATTGGTAGACAGTTTTCAGAATTTTGAGAAGAAATTGACTTAACCTCTTCAATTGGCTTACCAAAATGTTACCAAGGATAAACCTCCATATTATACACACTATTCTCTTGGTTTTTTTTTCTTGCTTATCATTTTTCATTTTTGCCTTTGATAGTAAGAGACTTGAGAGCGTTAGAGTAGGGGGTTTTTCTTCCAAATCAAATGGCTAACAGAGAATGCCACTAAGAGAAGAAGAGAGTGAGAAGCCAGGAAGGGCTGTGGGCAGCATTCCCACTTCCTCCTGCCTCCTGGTCTCCTGCCCCTGAGGACACCTGCTACTGCCAGGACAGCACAGACAACTTGAAGGTGAGCCAGATGAGATTTAACAATGGTCAGTTGGAATTGATCCATTATAGAACCAAGCACTTTACTTACTATTTACTAAGTAGATTGCCAATCATATAGTATTGGCCATTTTATAGGATAAAAAAACCTTAAGCTAATTTCATTTATGTATGTCCTATTTCCTTAATTATAAATACATTTCCATAGCCTTTAGAGAGCTAGAATTACCTCTAATGCAAATACCTCTTTAGAGAACCAACCCAAGTATTTAAAATACACAATAATAGATTTTTCAAATACTTTCTTTGAAGATCACACTTTGACGTTGAGTGAAAATGTAATATGATTACATTTTTGTAATCATATTAGTAGTTTATTTTCCTACTAGTAAGAATTTATGTTCACTTAATTCTTACTAGTGAATAAATTCTTCCTAGTAGGATTTCACAAACAATTATTTATAGTCTGTTTTTGACATGCTTTGGATATGAAGTGTCTTCCAAAGACTCATGTATTAAAGCCTTGGTTCCCAATGCAGCAAAGTATAGAAGTGGTGCTTTGGGGAAGTGATTGGATCATGAAGGCTCTGACCTCATCAATGGATTAATTTACTGATAGCTGAATGGACTAATGGGAAGTGGTGTAAACTGTGGGCAGGTGGCACAGGTTGGAGGAAGTAGGTCACTGGTGGTATATGCCTTGGAGACTAAATCTAGTCTCTGGTCCCTTCTTCCCCATCCTCTCTCTTTCTCTCTCTTTCCTGGCTTCCATGAGCTGAGCTGCTTTCCTCTGCCATGACCTTCCTCATGATGTTCTGCCTTATCTCAGGCCCAAAGCAATGGAGTTGGCCAATCATAAACTGAAACCTCTGGAGCCAAAATAAATCTTTCCTTCTGTAAGTTTCTTTTCTCAAAGTGACCAAAAATATCTAGCTAACACAATTCTATACCAATTTTATCTATGCCTCCAAGTATGGATAGGAATCTAAATAATCATTCTTGTATATGAAATGCCTGATAAATACCAGTTGTCATATAGGCCAACACTTCTCATACGTTCATGTGCTTATGAATCTTCTGAGGATCGTGTTAAAATGAAGATTCTGATTGTGGGTGGGGCCTGCATTCTGAATTTATAACAAGCTCCCAGGTGATGCAGATGTGAACAAATTCTGAACTTCATCCTGAGTAGAAAGTTTAAATCCATTTAACTTATAGAATACTGTATCTGAACTATAAAGACTTACCAAGAATAGGTGGTAATATTACAAAATAACACCTGAACTTCAACTGGAGACTCAAGCAAGACAATGGGTAGACTCTTGTTAAACAGTTATGTTGACTTCTCTTTTTTTTTTTTAGACAGTTTCTATTTCTTGGGAATGCTGAGAGGTAATCCATATTCTATTTTCATTTTGCTGTAAAGGTAGGTGCAAGATGAAAATATATGAGGTGATTCACAAGTAGGATTCCCTTTAGTCTCAGAAGACTACAGCTGACTTACCTTGCAAGTAATTGAGGAATCCAGTAGTCAATCTTAGAATTTGGGGGATAGAATCTTGGCATATGCTATGAAAGGCTGAGCTTGACCAATTTAACTTCTCTGTGTCAAAGCTCTAAGCCAGGATCATCACACCTCCTGTTGTTCCACTCTGGCCTACCTTTGTCTTCACCACATATGACTGGAGCACAATGCCTTAGAAATGAGGGCATAAGAAAAACATCAAATTTTGTTATTCATAGCAACAACAGCTCCAAGTCCAGACAGCTACAAAGTAAATCTGAGCAAAGACTTGCTATCACTTTGTGACCAAATACTTAATGTTCTCATACCATTAGTGAGCTCTGGCACTTTATCAAACCTGTGATATTGACTAACTACCAGTAATTGCTGATTTATGGGCAAAGTTTCCTCAGCCTGTTTTCTTCAGGAAATACACCTTCATCTTCTGGAAACATGTTGAATCAATCAGTTCACGTTCTCTGTAAGCTTTGCTATGTACATATCTAAGTGGGGGGCATCTTGCTTTCTTACATGTTGCTGCTGATATGACCTTGCAGTACTTTACTTCTCTTAAGTTGTCTGTTTAGAAAAATTACCATGCTTCTGTGCTTTCAGGGAGGGAGATTAATTGGAATATAGCATCTGGAAAATAACTTTTACTGTTCTGTAATTTTCAGAAGCTCTTTACATAAGAAGTGAAAGGTAATGATGTAATTATAAGGATTCCTAAAAAGTATCTACTCCAGGATGACAAATGGGGTTAATATCTAGTGCCATAGAACATAGGAATGCTGGCTGGCAAAGGAATGTGCCTTTTATTTTCCAACTCAGATCTAATACCAATGCTGACTTCTACTCCATGTTTTTCTTTTCTTTCTTTTCCTTTTTATTATCTGGTCCCCACTACCTACCAGGCACCAACATACTGTCATGGTATGTTGATATCAGGGTCATGTCAAGATGTGAAGATGTGAAGATGAGTCTCCCAATTTCACTTAACCTTTGAATTCCCTCTACCCCTGGTATCATCATTAACCATCACCTAGAGCTTCACAGAACCACATCCCTGGCAACATTTACCCTCCAATATTTCCAGTGGGGTTTGCATAATCACTGGGTGATTTGTACCTGATTCCACAGCCATGAATGTCCATGTTACAGCAATCTTTAAACCATTCTATAGAATGTTTATGACAAAGCTACTGCTTACAATATTTGGACACATAGATGTAGCTCAGGTTTCCATCTATATCCTTTCCCTGAACCAGGGCCCCCAAACTCCTGGAAGATGCCACCTCCTTCACAATCCATCCTTTCTCATTTATTTAATGTTAGCACTGGGAGGGAAGCAGAGGTTGGCAAGAGCATCATTGGGACCTTACAATAACGTGGAGGAATCCAAGTATAGGTATATTTTATCCCTGTATTTCTGGATTCAGGAGAGTGCTAGCTGCAGTCAGGAGTCCAGAGTTGATTTAGATGTCTTTCAGATAGTGTGACCTTGGCTGTGTTACTTCACCTTTTTGATATTTTGTCAAGTGTAGATAATGGCTGCTGCTCTTAAATGTGGTTAATCAAAGGAAATATGCAAAAGAACCGTGTTCTTTCAACAGGAAAGGTTCTAGTCTATATAAACACAAGGAATTATTAAGACACTGATATTTTCAGATTGAGTCAAGTGTGATTGAATTTTGAACCATTAAATGTGCCTGTTCAGTGATTCTGTTATCGGTGGGCTGATTCTTGATATGCTAATGAAGACCTATGTATAGTTTTCTTGATTAACTCATGGCTCAGGACGTGTTACTTTAAGCACCAAAACAAGATTCAGTTTTTTGAGACATTGCATCCAATATCTCAATTATTCATTTTAGGAATTAGTGTAAAATTAGCATAGACCCCTGTTCATATGGAAATAGATGGTTATGTTAATTGGAATGCTGTAGCTGGAAAAATTCTTGCATAATGAAAGGATTGATGTTAATATCTTTGAATGGAAGATGTATATCATATTGTTAGTAAGATATAATTCATTCATGCATACTTGTTATTAACAATTATTTTATGTAGTTTGTCTCACTCCCAAAGTAGAAGCTATTCAATATATCTAGCAAGTATTTCAAAATAGCAAGATTCTAACTTATTTTTAAATGTAAAGAAGAGTTATATTAAGCTATTAAAATTTTCTTCTTGCTTTTCCTATATTTTTTATCACATTTGATGTTCAAATTTTCACATCTGACTGTTATCAGGGTTTATTAGTTCTTAATCAGAACTGCATAATTAGTGTAACCCTCCACCAGCTATCTGGATTAAATACTAGGTGTGCATTGTGCCCTCACTAAAATTCCTTGGTTCTCCCAGGTTGGCCCTTAAAGACGTTTCTGAATTTATATGCAAAGTTAAGCCCAAATAGTGGGAATAATGATTTATGGAAATGCTGAAGGAAACAAGATCTCAATTTGCATCATATGTAAATGTGTATGAGTACATACACATATACATACACATGCCTAGACTTAAGTAAAACCCTCTAAAGTTAAAATTTGAAACTTATGAACCTTATTATGATATATAATGTATATAATAAACCTTATAATATTATAACATTATATTTTATCATTCCTTTTCATCTAGAAATTTAACTCAAAAACTTACATTGAGGATCTATCATGGGAAAGTTTCCAAGATAAATTTTGTCAGGAAATAAACACCAGCAAGGATCTCACTATCTAGATAAGGGTATAATTCATGGGTATGAATAACTTACCATAAGAAAATGCTTTAAAAACATTATGTACAAAATTCTATGGAAGTATAAGATAGAACAAGATTGAAACTAGGCCTGGCTGTTTAACACAGTTGATATGTTGAATTAAGCCAAAACGATAGGTAAAATTTGGGGGATTTTCAGGCAAAAGCAACAACAGGGGCTGGAAGGAAGGGCAAGGAACATTTAGGGATTAGCCATGATAAAGTTATGGTGAAGAAAGTAAATCTTACCACTTTTCAACCCACAATACTTTATGACAATTTTATCTCCTTTTCATTAATGCTGTGAAAATACCGTTTTTGAGAACAGATTAATATGTGAAAAAATTCTAAATAGAAGGTGATTTTCTAGGGAGCACTTACATAATAATTTTACTTCTTCAACCTGCCCAAGACAACTGATGATTCTATTCACTAACATTACAAATTTTCACCAGGAGCTAAGGTTGCCCCCAAAATCATTGGGTAACACCATGTTGACCACCATTTGAAAAGCCCAGTGTATAGGGAAGATGATTGGAAAGGCATAAGAGGCCACTGGGATGAGAATCTTTCCATGGAGATAAGAAGTCTAGGCACAGGGTATCACTTCATACTCCTGTTGAAACCCAAGAGTAAGAAGTGGAAGTTTCAGATAAAAACATTGAACAAGTAATCCTAAAACAAAGTGGCTTCTCAACGATTTCTAATTCAAAGTTCTCAGATGGGGATGCCTGAACATAGTATTTATCTGCTATTTGATCAAAGGAACTATTCCACTTACTATGGCTATATAACAAATCATTCCAAAACCTCGTGGAGTAGAAAAACTTATTAAGCTCACAGACTGCAGGTCAGAATTTGGGACAGAGTGTAACAAGGTTGTCTTGCCTCTGTTCTGTACTGTCTAGACTCTCTAGGTCTTCTGCTAGAGAACTTGAAGCTTATTACTGCACTCATCTATGACATGTCTTGCAGCTAGACAGTCAGATGGGGACCTCAATTGCTCTCTATTTGGGCTTCACCATGTGGTCTCTTTGCAAAACTCTAGTTTGACTTTGTTACAATGTGGTGGCAGAATTCAAAGGGCAAGCAAGTATCCTAAAGGAGAGAGCCAAATGTAGGCTGTAACTTTTCTGTGACCTAGCTTTGGAAATCATATAGTGCTCCTTCTTACTATGGGCATGTTTACAACTCCATTTTCAAGGTGCCTATACCCCACCAAGAATAGCAAGGTTCTGAAGAGTATTTGGAACCAGAATTATTGCCATAGCCATATTTGTAGCACACTGCAGGGTCCTAGAGAATTCACAGAGTCATAGGGCCCTAAAGTCACTCATGCTGTGTGACTCTGTTTCTTCCCTCTTTTTCCCTTTCCTGTACTCATTATAGCTCTGATTCCTTGAAAGAGGAAAAGAGGGAAGCAGAGGATTTAACAAGAAGCATGGTCTGTCATTAGGGAAATTGTTTATAAAGTTCATTATGGATTTTCAAAATTCAAATTCAATATATATTAATATTCCTGGAGCATGGAAAGGACAAGTGACAAATGTCTTTGGAGATGTGGTTTGTGATAAATCATTAAGGGCTTTAACTGCCATACTGAGAGTTTAGGTCTATACTGGCCTTGGGACTTGTTCCCAAGAAACAAAGTAGAAAAATGGCAGTGCATCTTTGAACAGTGCATGACATAATCACTTAGGAAAATGCCTCATTCTGAAGGCTCTGGGCAATATGAATCACAGTGGGAAGTTTGGGAACAGAGGAAACAGGAGCACCTCTCTTCACTGACCTTTTCTTAACTGAAATGCTTATTAACTCCTGCTCTCAATGTCAGAGCATTCTGGGTGCTGAGATGGTATGACACACTCTAACACTTTTGTGCCTTCCTGCTCTTACAGATGAGTTATTTGCTTACTGAGAATCAGGATGTTTGCTTCCAAATTTGTTTATGAACTCTAATTGTAATTACATATTCAATTAAATATTTTAACAGTTGTTTTTGTGAAAAGCAAGCTACCTGATTTGGAAAGACTAAATAAGGGATTAACAATTGCTATAGAATTAACAATGAGTGAGACAAGGGTTAAAGATTGGGGAAAACATGAAAATTGAATAGTATTCTGTGATCAAGTTTCTTTGTAAGAATCTTGCATTTGTTAATCACCCATATATTTTCTTCTGTAAAGTGTCTGTCCAGTTCCTTGGCCCATTTATTGATTGGGTTCTTTGTGTTTTTGGTGTAAAATTTTGTAAGTTATTTATAAATTTTGGAGATTAGTGCTCTATCTGAAGTGCACGTGGAAAAGACTTTCTCCACGTTGTAGGCTCTCTTCACATTATTGATTGTATCCTTTGCTGAGAAAAAGCTTTTTAGCTTGAATCCATCCCATTTATTGATTCTTACTTTGATTTCTTGCACTTTGGGAATCTTGTTAAGGAAGTCTGGTCCTAACTCTACATTATGAAGATTTGGGCCTACTTTTTCTTCTATTTGGTGCAAGGTCTCTGGTCTCATTCCTAGGTACTTGATCTGTTTTGAGTTGAGTTTTGTGCAGGGTGAGAGATAGAGGTTTATTTCATTTTGCTGCATATGGATTTCCAGTTTTCTCAGCACCATTTGTTGAAGAGACTATCTTTTCTCCATTGTACATTTTGGGCTCTTTTGTCTATTTTGAGGTAACTGTATTTATGTGAGTTTGTCTCAGTGTCTTCTATTCTGTACTGTTGGTCTATCTGTCTATTTTGGTGCCAATATCATGCTGTTTTTATTACTATTGCTCTGTAGTATAGTTTAAGGTCTGGTATTCTGATACCTCCTCCTGCTTCCCTCTTCCTGCTCAGGATTGCTTTGGCTATTTGAGGTCTCTTATTCTTCCAGATGAATTTCATGATTGCTTTCTCTATTTCTATGAGGAGCATCACTGGGATTTTAATCATTGAATCTGTATAGTGCTTCTGGTAGTATGGCCATTTTGACAATATTAATTCTGCCTATCCAAGAACATGGGAGATCTTTCCACCTTCTAAGGTTTTTGTTGAAGCACTAGCCAGAGCAATCAGATAGACCAAAGAAATTAAGGAGATACGAATAGGAAAAGAAGAACTCAAGCTATCACTATTTGCTGACAACATGATTCTATATTTAGAGGATCCAAAAAACTCTGCCAGAAAAATTCTAGAACTAATAAATGAATTCAGCAAAGTAGCAGGATATAAAATTGATACACATAAATCTAAGGCATTGCTATTCATAAGTGATGAATCCTCTGAAAGAGAAATTAGGAAAACCACTCCATTCACAATAGCCTAAAAAAAAAATATTTGGGAATCAATCTAACAAAAGAGGTGAACGATCTCTGCAATGAAAACTACAGAACACTAAAGAAAGAAATTAACAAAAACCTTAGAAAATGGAAAGATCTCCCATGTTCTTAGATAGGCAAAATTAATATTGTCAAAATGGCTATACTCCCAAAAGCTCTATACAGATTCAATGCAATTCCAAATTTTTCATATATTTTTCACCATTTGTATTTTTTCTTTTGAGAATAATTTATAAATAGACAAATAGTCAAGAAAAGAATTAACAATAATTAAAGATGAGTGAGAGAATGCACATTTACATGTTTATAAGGTATATGTGTCGTTATTGTAATTACCTGCTGAAATGGACTTTAAAACAAAATTGGGAAGCCATTGGTCCTGATGGCCTCACATGAGAGTGTCTTTGCCAGGTGGGCAATATTGGGACAGAGACAGGCAGAACAGAAAGCAAGAGGCAGAGTTGAAAAAGACTCAACAATATTTTTAAAATATGTGAGCATAGAAGGAGGACAAGGAGTTGAATTGACCCTGAGGTTTGAGGCTGAGTTCTTGAAAATAGATTTATCAGAAGAGAGGACCCCATTCGAAAAGGGGATGATGAAATCACCTTTATTTAGACATAATTGCATTTAAACTAAAGTATTTCTCAGGCTTTGGTCCTGGACCCTTTTTCTATCTCTTCCAAAACACTCTCTCTAGACAAATTCATTACATAAATAATCATGTCAAAGTGTCTAACCACTGAACTTTAGTATATGCAGCTAACTTTCAAAAGCATTTTTTGAATGTTCTATGAAATATTCATTGAATGTAAAATTCATTATGTGAAAAGTTATTTATCATCTTCCTACTAACACCTGTTCTTCTACAAATTATCTTAATTAATGATGCCACAGTTCACCCAAACATTCAGGCCACAGGTAATCTACAAATCAATCTGAATATCTCTCCTTACTTTATTCCTCACATTTGATTTGTCTTTAAAACTTATACCATTTTCCTTTTCATTATTTGAATTTGGGCCTTCTGGCCTCTTAGCTCATTTCCCTGCTATCATAATTGATAACTGGTTCCTTGCCTTCATACTTTCTCTCTTCTAATCCATGCTTTATGTTGCTGCCATGGTTGTATTTATAATATGCAATAAGCTACTAGTACACAGTTGATTAAAACCCTTCAATAGCTTTCCATCATCTACAGGCTCAGCCCAAAATTCTATAGATACTACAAAAATACACGTGACATATTGAGTTCTACTTCTTGCCTCTGTCTCCAGATTCACCTCTACCCCTTGAACCTGTGATCAATCATATGGAATTAGCATAAAAATAACCCAGCCATCTAGAATTTAACATTTAGTAACTGCATGGTGAAAATGTTCAAGGCAGAAGATCTTTGCTAGATCAGTGAAGAACACTTCTGTTTGCTTCAAAGAATCCTTCAAGAGAACAAACAAATGACTTTGATCAAACTTTCTAAGTTCATTTTGAGAAAGCTTACCTAGTGTAATTCCACAAAGAAAAACCCTTCAGATGGAATGTTTGAAATATATTTTATTCGAAATATTTTGTTTATGCATTTATAAATATTTGTTTCTAGTTAAGTATACTTTATATTTCTATTGCACTTAGTTCTGTGATTATTATTAGTATTATTATAGTGTGGATAGGAGCAAAGCTGTATCTTATAATATTTTATCTATCAGGTAAAAAGAATTTGCCTAAGCATGACCTGACTTCGAACTATCATATATAACAAATAATGCTGCCATAAGTGCCTTATACACAAAGTTAGAAATGAGAAGGAAATGAGAGGATATTAAAAGAACAACAAGAAAATGCTTTGCATTACAAAGTATATTAATAAAATCTGAAATAAATGAACAGTAGTCTGAGAAAATATAAATTACAAAACTGGCTCTCAAAGAGGTAGAAAACCTACTGCAAATAAATCAATTTTCATGAATTAAAAAAAAGGGTTGTCATAGAAGTATTCCTCAACAATGTGCAGGATCCAGATGGTTCTGCAAATGAATTATTTCATACTTTCCAGGAACAAATTGTTTCTATGCTATATAAACTTGTTCTGAACATAGAAAAAGAAAAAAAAACTGTCTCTGTTCCTCATGTGAAGTCAGCATCCATCTAATAAAGTGAGCATAAACTTCAGACTCATTGCTCTTTAAAAAAGTGCCCAAAAGCTCTGAAATAAAAGTTCAGTTACTTTAAATATTTTTAAGTGTTAGGGAAGACCTGGTATATTAATTTCAGAAATGCAAAGACAGTTCAAGAGTAGGAAACTTATTATAGATCTGAAGAGGAAAGCCAAAAGAGGAAAAACCATATTAACAATTCTATGGAAAGAAGAAGAAGAAAAAGAAGGACAAGGAGAAGAAGGGGAGGAGGAAGAGAAGGAACAAAGAAAAAAACATTCATTTTGAAAATTTGAACTAGGAAAATGTATATATATTCCATATTTGGCAATATGGTAAAATATTCCATATTTGGCATAACCATCACCTTCTTTTAGAATCAGTATGAGATAGTTAAATAATAAAATGCTGAGTCAACACAAGTTATCAAAATTCCATACATTATGTATAACGGAAATTCCTGTTTCCATCCAATTCTACCCCTCCTTCCCTTCTCCTAGAAATAGAGAGTGAGATGCAAAACGCTTTCCATGGTACTTCTCTGGAGCAGGGAGGTTATAGATAGAGCACAAAGAGAGAAGGCAGGAAGTGCATGTTTCACAGATGGAAAAATCCATTTCCCATGAAGGGAGGCAGCCACAAGATGCATTTTGCCCAACATGTTGTCAGGGAGAAATACAACTGATGAAGAAGCAAATGCTGGTAGAAAGGCTGCTCATGTTCTTGAATTGACTTTAACAGTTCTGTTGTGAAGAGCTGATCACAAAACAGAGGATAGAGAATCAGAACAGTGTGGGACAAAGGAAACCAATCATCGATCCAGTTAAATACAAGACAAGCAACCAACAAGAACAGGAAAGAAATCGTTACCTTAGTCACCTGAAACCACACTGGGTTTGCACTGTAGTGTTGAACATTTAGGTCAAGTTAATTTCATTATGCAAACTCTAGGGTAAATGAAGTGTACATTATTCCATGAAGATCGACGGGCCTGTGGGGCACACGGCCACTTTTTAAGGAAAGTGCCCCAAACTGTGCCCCTCCTGCTTCAAAAGCCGATCAGAGATGTACCTCAAGTTTCAAGTGAAAACAATCCTGCCTGTTTAGCTGCTGCTGATTAGAAAAGAGATTGGTATATGAAGACATCAAAGAAGAACCAGAGTCTATTTGAATGGGGCATTACCATGAATTGATGGTAAACCCACACAGTCAATTGTGTCTTATGAGAGCAAGGGTGTTGTCTTAAGCAAGATCAAGTGGTGGTTCCATTTATGGATAGGGCAAGGCCAGATTTGAAATATAAGAATATACTCTTGGTATCATTAGCCCACACCTCCACAGGTCTATGCCTCCCCTCACATTCCCTCCTCTTTGCTTCTCCCTCTACTTTCTCAACCTCCATCAGTTGTTTTTATAAGGGGAAAAAAAGGCACAAAGTCCACATTATTCACAGCAAAAGAAAGAACAATGATCTATAAATAGTTGTGAATAACAGCAGAGTGTATCAGATAAAGGTAGCAAGGATTGAACAGAGATAACTGAGAGACTAGGGTAATATGTTGCAAAGGGACAGGATGCAGAGAGAGAGAGAGAGAGAGAGAGAGAGAGAGAGAGAGAGAGAGAGAGAGAGAGACAGAGAGAGAGAGGGGGGGGGGGGGGAGATAACTAACAGAAAGGAGAGAAGCCCTCAGGAATTAAAGGCTAAAAAATAGGAAAAGAGGGGGATCTAAGATGAGTTTCTATGTATTATGTATCTCCCCCATCAAATTCTGAGACAGACTCAAATGAAGATCAGAATTCTTGATTGCACTACACATGTCAAAATGCAGCATGGATGTCAGTGTATTTAAGTGTTTGTAGACCTTAAATTAGGGTCGAAGAGCACTGAGAATTGGGGTACAGTAACCAAACCCAATTCTAGTCCTGGTCTTCCTGCTCCAGCCTTGACTCTGCAGTTGATGTATCTTGGCCAAGATACTCAACTTCTTTACCTTTAGTTTGCTCATCTCTAAGCTGCACAGGCTCAGGTGATCAATGGAGAGCTGCGGTCCTTTATGACTCTAAAATTGTATATTACAAAGATGTGGAATGCCTTTGTAATGCTGATATGAGGAGCTAGATTGACAGTAGGAAGTACTCTATCCACCTTTTGTTGTTTGAAGGTATGCATCATAGATATAGCCAAATAGGAGCAAATAGAAGCAAATGATTTTGTTGTACTCTGTCCTAAACCAATATTTCTGAGATAAAAATACTTAAGAAAAATAAGTTGAATTTCCATTCCTATTTAAAAATGTATATTGTAACCAATTTTTAGGAGATAATATGTAAGCTGTACACACACACACACACAGCATTCACTTATATATATATCCTGAATTTGTTGTTTAAAGTTTTGTAAACGAAGCCTAAGTGAATTTACTTAGGTTTCTTCTTTATTGTTCCAAAGGCACTGTCTACTCTCCATCACCCACAATTCAGAAAGGAATAATTTGCTTGTTTTCTTCTCCACATAGAAAGGAGGGAGATAGTTTCAAGCATATTTATGAACTTTAAAAAATTTCCTTTTCTGTAGTTTCTCTTATGAACTATTGGTGGAGTCTTTTACTAATTATACTAAGAATTTTGTTACAGATATAGCAGAGTTTGTTTTTTCCTGACCAGCACTCATTCTCCTTTGCCTAGTGACAGCCTGCACTTTCTTTACTGGAAATCCTTCAACATTCTCAGTAGATGTGGTTCAGGTGTGGCAACCCCACCGACCAGCTCCAGGGTTGGCCCTCTGAATCAAGATTGGTCCATCAAAGCATGCCCCTCAGCCCAGTAGTGACTGGTTTATCAGAGTTAGAGAGGATTAGACTTAAGTCTCTTGTTGGAGTAACTAGAAGAGAGACTCTGTTTTAATCAATGGAGTTGTTAAACAGGAGCATGTAAGTACTGAGTCAGCAGTGGCCACCAAATGGAATTGGTCAGAGAATGAGGTCCAATCAGGAGCCTCTGTGCCTTTACCTATCCTACAACATCTGATGCTTCATAAGTTGTTCTTCTCCAAATCTCTCTTCCTTGACTTTCACATCATATTTATAAACAAATACAACAGAAATATATTTCTCATAGTTCTGGGGCCTCATAAGTCCAAGATCAAGGCATCAGAAGATCTGGTGTCTTCAAAGTGTTCATAGGTTGCATCTTCCCCCTAACCTCAATGGCAGAAGGGGCAAAGGAGTTCTCTGAAGTATCTTTTAAAAGGGCACAAATAGTATTCATGAGGGCTCTACATGAACAGATCACCTCCCAAAGGCCCCACTTCCAAATAATATCACATTAGGGTTCTATACATGAATTTGGGGGAAGATAGAGACTATAGCAGTCATAAAGTCATGCTAAAAAACATAACTGAACTCAGCTATTCAGACTCTGCCTATCCAGAGCAGAAAAGGTGTTCACTATTAATTACATTTTTCGGGTAAACTTCTCTGGCAAAACTGGTACAACATAGCAGACAGAATCTACCGTTAGGCAGAATATACCAACTTCTCAAAGATTATCTCTCTGCCCTGAAGATAGGTCTTTCTTTGGAATGTGCAAGGTTTGAACTACCCTTTCCTGGCACACATCCCAGGGTCCTGAGAGCACAGTTGCTCTCAGTGAGAAACTGGTCTATACCCCAATAGCAGCGTAAGAAGGAGTGCACTAAGACTGTGTCCCAGCAGCCTAATATAAAGGAAACAACCACTGGCTGAAATGCTGATCCTCTTGTGTTGCAACTTGGTGTTTTCATCATTTCTGGGGTGATATCAGTCCAAGCTGTAACTCTTATGTATATGCCATTAAATTCTTCCTAGAGAAATGGACAATGAAGCCTTTTACCATCCTTTGGTCTAGAAATGCAACCCTTCTTCACTTACCTGGTCCACTGGAGGCTGGAAGGAAGCTTGAAAGCTGCTAAGCTGCTTGGATTTGATCATAAATTGGTGAGTCTGAGTTCTAATAAAAGAATACATTTGATTTTAGGAAAAGAACCTACTCCTGGTTCCTTCTTTGGAAGTAGATTACTTTGGACAGTGTTTTTCAAGTTTGAGATATTACCCTACAGAATGAAGCACATGCTCTGGACTAGCAATGTTCCACCTTTCTCCTCACCAGGATGTTTGGGTCTGGAGCACAGAGGGTGGAGGTGAGAATGATGTCATTTCTTCTGATACTCAAGGACCTCTCTCAACATTTCAGCTTAAGACAAGGCCAGATCAGAAAAAATAGTGTATGCTACATTAGTCATTTTTCATTGCTGTGACCATAATACCTGACAAGAACAACTTAGAAAAGGAAAAGTTTATTTTGGCTCATGGTTCAGAGATTCAATCCATTCTGGACCAACTCCATTACTCTGGGCCCACACTGAGGCAGAACATTATGGTGGAAGGTTGTGTTGGAGGATTCCTGCTCTGCTCATGATAGTCAGAAAGTGGAAAGAGAGGTGGGAAAGGGCCACAGGTAAAATGCACATTTCCAGAGCATGCGGAGAGACCCACTTCCTCCAGCCATGCCCACCTGCCTACAGCTACCACCCAGATAATGAAATCTAGGGTGAACTGATTATGTTACAGCTCTCATAATATAATCATTTAACATCTAAATATTCCTACATTAACACAGGAGCTTTTGGGGGACACCTCATATACAAACCATAACACATGCCATGTTAAAGAAGTTGAACTTTATCCTGGAGGTAATGGGAAACTGCAGAGAGAATTTTCATGAGCCAATGCAAACTCAGATTTATGTTTTAAAAATATTCTCATAATACAACTAGGACTGAGAGGGACAAGAATAAATTCCAATTTAGGAGGTTCCTGCATTCATTAAGGAAAAGCACTGAATTAAGACAGTGTCAGTGGAAATGGAAAGGAATTTAGATAAAAAATATTCAGAGAGTAAAACTGACATGTTCTGGAAAAAAATCTAGCATGACACCCATATTCTGGACCAGATGAGAGGACAGAGAATTCATTGTCAAGTCTTCTAGCAGGGAATACAGAGGAAGGAGTAATCCCTCATGTGTTGTTACTATACCATGGTATTACTATACTATGGTATTAATATAGTATACTACAGCTATTACTTAGCATACTACATTATACTATATAATACATATGAATGCACAGTATACTGTATATTTGCAATATAGTATATACTACGTATTACTACAGTGTGCTTTAGTAATAGCTGTTATACATACAAGGGGTTAATACATCTTTACTACATTAAGTATCGAAAGAGGAATTTTAGAAAGATTATTCTGGAAGCAGTGAGTCATGGCCCTGGGTAATAAACAAAAACCAAAAAGACTTCTATGGGGCTATGACAATGAAAATAGAAAAAGTATAAGTACTAGTGAATTTTCAAAAGAAAAATTCTATCAACTCTGATGATTAATATACTTCAATGCATAAAAGTAGGGAAAAATGAGTTAAGATGATTCCTGCATTCCAATTTTCTAGCTAAAGTGCTAAGTCAAATGACTGGATACCATAGATAAACAATATTATTAATTCTAATAAAAAACTTCTATTTGAATTTTTAGTGTATGGCTAAATTATCTCCATTTGGCACAAAAATCTCATTATACTTAGAACCATTATCCCCACTGGGAAAAGAAGTTTTCTTGCCCGGAATTAATCTGATTGCCAAATTACCATTTGTGCTGTCAATGTCTAAGTGCCATGGCTTTTGTTTCTAAGTAACTCTTCCTTCCTTATGGTGATTTAGTTTGTGTAGCTGCTCAATGCATAGAGATTTAAAGCCTGATGGTAACTTTTAGTTCAAGATGTTTGACCTTTTATCCACATTTAAATATCTGAAAAACACTTGGAAACCTCAACTGAAAGATCAAACAATATTCTGTCACATAGGTTCCTGACCTTTCCACATTTCTGAGAAAAGGAATTAAGACTTCAGACTTTCTTAATACACATTTGAAACCAGGCTCATTGATTGAGGGCTTTCTGTTCTGCATTTGTCTCCTCTGCTTTAGCCAACGTCATTGTGAGATCTGTGGCTCTCCATCCATTACTTTTTCCTTTTTCCTCTAACATCTATAAAGTTCAACTGACTTTCAGTTGAAGTAAATGAATGACAAATACAAGTCCAGATTCTGTTTAAATTTAGGACTGCATTACCAAAATGATAATTTCAAGCTAGGAAACATCAATAATCCTAACACTAGCTGGGAGAGTATTCTCTTAAAATTTGGAAACTCAATCTTGTTTTCATTTTAGTAAAATTAAAAATTTTCTATTTCTTCATTTATTCATTGAAAGATTGCTGTGGAGGCCTATGGTGTGCCAGGTGCTTGGGATATATCAGAGAACAAAACTAAGACTTTTCACTTATGAAGCTTGCACTAGAGTGGTGACATAAAACAATACACATAACAGAAAAGTGAATCTATGTCATGTGAGGAGGTGATTAGTATTCTGAGAAAAAAGTATGTTGAGGGAGTAATACAGTGGGGTGAGTGGAGGAGCCACTACATTGAATATGGGGATCAAGCCAGTCTCATGGAGAAACTGAGATAGAGGCATAAACTTGAAGGGTAAAGGAAAGATACCCAGGGAAAGAGTACACCAAGAAGATGAAACAGCAAGGGCAAAGACTCTAGAATATTCCAGAAACAGTAAGGAAGTCAGTGTGAATGGAGGGGGAGAAGGCTAGAAGATAGGGAGAGGAAAGACGATCAGAGAAGTATCATAAGAGGGGTAGATCAGCAGGCTTTGTGAGCCATTGTAAGAACTTTGGCCTTACTCTTTACCTATTTTGTTTTTAATGCGAGTTTTGTTTGGGGTTTAACAGAGAATATAGGCTGTTGCAAGCATAGGTATTCATAGGCATTCAGACATACTTTTTGACAAACTCAAAGCACCTTTTAATCTGACTGTAACTGTATGATCTGCTTTTCGTTCCAAACTAACTTTCTGCTAGTTAAGCTTCCTTTCACCCTCTCTCCAAGGCATTCCTTCCTTTTCCATCTCTTTGCAGTTGCACTACAGATCCTTTCCTTTGCCAAGGTCTACCTTGGCACATTCTTCTTCGATGATGTTTTCCCCAATTTCACCTATCTATTTTTGTCACTCAGGGCCTCACATTTGTTCACTTAAGGATTTGCTGCCTTGTATCATTCCTTTAATTATATCACACATTACTCATTTATAGTGCATGCTTCTTGAAGCCTAAGATCACATCTTGTACTTCATCTGTATTTAATAACTTTGCAGAGTGCTTGCACCCTATCAGTTACTGGTTACACAGAGATGAGTGAGATTCCATCCTTATTCTGGAAAAGTTCAATCTAGGCAAGGAATGATTGGCAAATCATTAATGATGATTCTAGTGATCCATGAATGTACAGCTATGACTCTGATAGTGTAGCACCCTGGACAGAGAGGGAAAGAGGAGCCAATATGCATTAGATGCCAGTTACTGAGCATATTTACACGTCTCTGTTAATCCCTAAAATAGTGTTGCAGATAGAAGTTACAAAGCTCATTTTAGAAGATGAGGAAATTGAGATGGAGAGAGGTGAAGTGAATTGACCATGGCTACTCAGCTGAATGTGGGCAGTCCTGAGATGGGAAGAAGATATTTGATGGTTGTGTAACTACAAATTATTCTGCTTTCCTATGTTCCTTTACCAATCCAAAAATCACAACAACTAAGAAATACTTTATATGTTGGCTAAATAAAATAGTGATTCTTTCATTTGTCTTTATGTTGCTTTTCAACATATATCAAAGGATACCCATGGTAAGCAAACTTTATAAACTTCAATTTTGTCTCTCTTCAGACTTTGATTTTTTTAAAAATGAAGTCTAGTTTTAGCCATATTTCTTTTCTCATAGTTCCTATTGTACATTTGTTGGAAGATCAGTTGTGAAAGGGCAATGTCAAGTTGACATTCTAACTCTGCTTTTCATTCATTATAAGTTATTCAATTTAGTGGCTTTAGGTTACTTCATTTGTAAAATCGAGATACAATATGAGGAACCTGGCAGAACTAGTTAATATCTCTTAAAGATCTAGGCTGGGAGTGTAGCTCAGTGGTAGAGCACTTACCAAATTTGTGTGAGGGAGTCTCTGAGTTCAATCCTCAGCACTGAAAAAGAAATAAACATCTAATACTATGAGACTAAAAAATACCATTTAGCAAACAGAATTTAGATTTTATTCATAGAAAGGCTGTAGAACATATGCATTAGACAATTAGGTGACTTCTCAAGTAACTGTTATGGAATTAACTTAAGACCATCCAAATGAAAACAAGCAAAGGCATTTATTCAGAGATTGCTTTAATATAGCAAGAGAGTCAATCACCATGTTTTGGCAAAACTCAAAAGCAGAAAAAGGAGAGGGAAGGCTTTACAGTAGCAAAAGGGAAGATTCAGATGTGCCCTGATTAGAGGCTCTTGGCATAGAGAAGTTATAGGTGGGCTAACCAGAAGTAGGCATCCTATGTACTTTCTCTGGTTGGTCCTAAGCTGAGGGCAGGAGCAAACATTAAGGAAGTTATCAGTTTTAAATCAAACTCTGGCTATTTGGGGTCAGTTATTACAGAGGTTATTGTTTGGCTTCCTGGATCAGTTGTTAGTGAGAGTTATTTGACTTCCTAGGGGCCTGACTCATAGAGGCTGGCTTCCTAGGCTGGTTGCTGCAGATAATGGATTCATTTCCTGGGTTAGTTGCTGAAGATTATGGATCAGAGTTCTATTTGTATATATACCTTACCCACTGTTCATTTGCATGTTAAATCTCTCACTGTGTATCTATCAATAGTTGATTTATCAGTCTTTATGGTTTACAGACCTTTTCACATGCTTTAATGAATTGTTATTTTTAAATTTAGTTCCAGAATTATTTAGACCACTTTTTCTAAGCATTTACCTCATTAAAACTGACATATTAATAATTTGAGTTTCTTTCTATTGTCAAATTTTTAGTTAAATATTCCAAATGAGGTTTAAAATTTCCTTCTTGAATTATTGGATGACATACACAGGATAGAAAAGTCATTGTTGAGCTGGTGCAGTGGTTCACACCTGTAAATTCCAATGATTCAGGAGGCTAAGGGAGGAGGATTGCCAGTTGGAGGCCAGCCTGAGCATTTTGGCAAGACCATGTCTCAAAATAAAAATTTTTTAAAAAGGGATGGGAATGTAGCTCAGTGGTAGAGGGTCCCTGGGTTCAATTCCTAGAATCACACACACACACACACACACACACACACACAAACACAAAGTTATTGTTGGATTCTTGAGTTAACATCATTAATCATTAATTACCATTTTTTACCATTGTTAATTATATGTCTAAAAAAGTTAAATTCACCATGTATGTGTTCATATTCTTTTTTGTTTTGTTTTGATTTTGAGATGGAGTTTTGTTATGTTGCCCAGGCTGATTTCCAACTCATGGCTCAAGTGGTTTTCCCACAAGAGCTTCCTCAATAGCTAGAACTATAGGTGCATGCTAGTTTGCCCAGTTTGTGTTCATATTCTTTAAAGACTAACAGAAAAAATTAAAAACTATAACTGGAACTCAATGTGTTATGCATAAAACAATATAAAATTTCTGGGAGATAAAATCACTTTTAAAATCTCCATGATAAAAGTCATAGCAGCCAATACAGAAAAGGTGATTTGGGAATGTGTTAAGAGAGTCGTAAGACTATCAACCTGGTGACTTTAGTAACTCTTCACTTGGTCACAGCCATGAAGATGTCTAGACAGTGTGAACAGTGTTGTTTCCCTGCCTGGATAATTTCTATTGGTGACCCACTGCTCCCGCATTCTCTGCTCTCATTGTCAGGGGTGAGATGAGACTCCCTCCTAGCTTAGGCAGTAGACTGAAGTCTAACCAATCAAATTTCAAGACCCCAATAATTGGTTTGAATGGGCTCATGACCTAACTTTGTCCAGTTGAAGTAAATTTCAGAGCCTTTAACTAGAATTCTGGAATCAACTCTGATGATTTCCTGTTGGACATGTGCCAGGAAGGCTGTAATCCCAAAGGCAGTTGACAGCCATCTTACAACCACCAGAGGTGTGCAAGGCTGAGACTAAGATCAACGAAGAAAAAACAGACCAGCAGTTAAAGGAGAGAACCCAGACAGCTAATCCTGACATCCTTTGAATCTATTTTCTATTTACAGCTTTATAGTCTTTTTCTAATTGTAAAACAAAACTGACAAGGCATAAAGACAATGGAAACAAGGCTGAAGAAGGAAAAAACCCATTTGCCCATAATTCTATCATACAAAGATGATGAAACTGAAATTTCAGAGAGCAGAATTTCAATAAGCAGAGTTAACTGCATGAAAACATGCTCATAGCTTGAAAATGAGGGCTACATATGGGGAGTAAACCAAAAGAGTAACACCATATCATACTTGCCATCAATAGCAATAGACAGAAATCAACATGGAAAAAGGAACAATTTCTTCAGCAAAAGTACTGAGATCAACATGGTTATTTCTTCAAGGAACAGCAGATTTGGACTACAGACAGTATCAGAAACACGGCTGGTTTAGCCCAGGTTTGAGTAGACGAATTTGCACATGGCATCTCATTGTCTCTGGAAAACTGAAGTTGATAGCTGAAGGCAAAACAGAGGTTATTGCTCTGAAAGGCAATGGTCTTGGGAAGTTGCCCATCAGGAAATGTGCTTTTCAGCCCAGGGAGGAAGTAAAATAGGCAGCCATTTACCTGGTTGGATTTCAAGACTACAAGTTTTTTTTTTTTTTTCTTTTTAATCAGAGAACTACTTTCACTTTGGGTCTTTCATATGCCCTCCTATCTCAATTAAAGCTCCTGCTCCAGGGAAATTTCAGAGCGTTAGAGACCAGAGTCTGGGGTGCATTAGTGTGTGTGTGTGTGTGTGTGTGTGTGTGTCTGTCCTGTAAAAGAAATGAAAGTTGACTGGACCAGTGTTATATAAAAGAGCCAGAGAAGTTCCTGTGTATTTGCCTAAAATTGCCCCGTCCTATTTACTCTTTGCAGAAGGCTGGTACCATTAACCTAAAGCCTATCCATACCAAACTTAAATTTTCACAAGACTAATTGCTTTAAATACAGTCTAAATAAACATAGTTTTAATGTATAGCCCACCTGCTTTATATACTGCATGAAACTGCACCCAACACCTGCTTATCATAGATAAGACAAAGCCTGTAGCTATAAGATATCAAAACATTATTGCCTTTCAGAGTTCTTTGACCCAGAAACTCCCACCTTGCTGCTGAGCAACATCATTTAGATACAAAAGCCAACTCTACCCTCAGTATCTCTTCTCTCCTGCGATTTCTGTTGCCTTTTTCCTATTATGGGTAATGACCTCATGCTGGTGTCTCTGGAAGGTTCTTTGTGGGAAGGAACTTCTCTCTCATGCATCCCTGTGCAAGTACTGCCCAATAAAGTTTATTCTCTGTTACTGCTTCTCATGGTCCTGATTATTTTTTGTTTAACCCTGAAATTTCTAGACTTACCAGAGCCAGCTGAGCCCCAAATTTCTTAATGCATTTGTACCATCTTAGGCAGAAGAAATGTGTTCTGAAAATCGGATTAGTGAAAAAATTTCCATTGCATGTTAATGCAAATATACTTTCCCTGCTCATTCAAGTTCTGAACCTACTGAGAGATAAAGGAGTCAAGGGGGTGGTGATCAAATTTCTATGGAACTACTGAAAACTGTGGCATTCAGTATAGCAACAGTGGCTTTCCCAGTGCAATACCCAGAGTCAGGCGGGCAGATTTACTCACTCAAACTTCCCAATTCTGGAAAGGAGGAGGTGGAGACCCAAACTTTCAATTCTGGAGGCAGATCAGAGCTGATGACTTCTCCAGGCAGATGCACCCCAAAGTGACATAAAAAGGGGTTCAGTCTTTGTCCATGTGCACCTGTCAAAGAAGCCACTGGGTGCTGGGGAAAATATAGGCCAAAAGTTTCTGAATGGATGACACTCCAAGTGGAAGTCAACAGCAGCATTGAAAACAAGTGTTCTCTCTTAATCACACTTTCTTGTGATTGTAATGTATCACAAAAATGGAAATGTTTCTGCAGAGAAAGTCTAGATTCAAGAGGATAGAATTTTTGTCAAGAACCACCAAATGCTTATAATCATATACATGAGGGAGTGTTATTATTCCTTCTGATAAAATGCATATTCAAATGCTCAATTATATCAATGAAAATGAATAAATTTGTCTGCATGTGTTGGATAATAACATCCAAACCTAAAAGTACATCAGCTCAACTGAATGAAACACAATGGACTGATAAACCCTTAGTTTCCATGAAAAACTCATATTGCATGCTAAGCTAGGAAAACAAACCAGTGTTTTTGATGAAGAAGCACTTCTAGTGATTGTCGTTACTTTTGGTTCTTCAAATGAAAAGTTCCATCTCACTTCTCAGAAGAAGAGGAACTAGACTCCAGAAGCAATGTCTGACTAATGCATAAAAACAAAGGGAAAAAGATGTCAGGAACTCATTACCCTAAGAGTCTCCAAGGCAAGCTGTGTTATAACATTGGTTAAGTCTCAACCTTGATTAAAAATTCTGTACACTTACGTATCTGCCTGCCATGCTTCTGTATTTTGAAGTATACTTGGAAATGTTTTTATTCTGTAGTGCCGGGAATTGAACCCAGGGCTTCACATATACTAGGCAAGCATTCCACCACATA
Organism: Glaucomys volans; assembly: GCA_020662805.1. NCBI lineage: Eukaryota > Metazoa > Chordata > Mammalia > Rodentia > Sciuridae > Glaucomys > Glaucomys volans. The sequence continues at coordinate 1,022,723 of JAJEJO010000087.1, forward strand.
GCCACATCCCCAGTCCAGTACACTTGTAAATATTAATCAGACTGAAATGAAGCATAGAAAACTTAAGTTATACGAAATCAGAAGGAAAAGTTTTAAACACACAAGAACAAGGGGTTATGTAAGGGTACTGTGGCTTTAACTATAAGCCCTGAAACCCAGAGCGTGTTGTGACACTGTTGTGACATTTATGAAGAGTTACACCAGACAATTTAGATTTCACTGTGACATATGCTGTATAAATTCTTTAATGTTTAGCTTATCTTGCACTAAACAGCAGAAGAATACTTAGTAAGTGCAAGTAGGTCAACATCACTTTAATTTGCATTATCAGTTCAGAAGAACATTTTACACTATATGTGTTGTGATAAAACACTGTGTCATTTCTGTCACCCAATGCAGAGTATTTTTAGGTCTTTGCACATTATGTGTAGAGATATTTGGTATTGCCTTTAATGTAACTTGCCATCTGTGTTCTAGTTTCTAAGCATTGGCAGAAGTGAGCTAAAAGCATTGGCCAAACTTCAAGGGGTTAAGATTTTTGCTAACAAATATGGACTATTTGATATGAAAACCATCATTGTTTGATATGTCAAATAAAACATTTGTCAATCAAAAGTCTTTAAGCACTGGGCTATGTGACATTTACTCTTTTATAAACCAACAAAGTCCCTGGTGGCATGCCTTTTTTCCTCTCATTTAAATAGTGGTAGGAGAACAAATCATACTTCAGGGCAAGTTGATAACTGCCAGTCACGATTCCTGCCTTGTTTACTATAATGAGGAGGGTAATAAATGCATCTGACCATTTCGGCTGGCATTTGCATAGATGAATGATTTGTCCAGTCAGTCGCTCTCCAGTGATTTGGGTCTTTTTGTCAGCACAAAGAGCATTCAGTCTCTCTGGAATTTACAGCAGCCAAGCTCTCATTAGCAAACATCCTTTACCATGAATGATTCAAATAATTACCACTGAAATAATAAACTGTTTCACAAAAACATTTTATTTGATGGCTCCAAACATCAACTTTTCTGAATTGTTGACATTCAAATAAGCCAGAGAGCTTCATTGTTAAGGAACAATGGTGCTCTTGTTAAAGGGTGGGCATTGTTTTACCTCCAATAGACCTTTAAACTTGGCTGGCTATCAAATGAGTCCCTCAAACTGCCAGCCAACATTCTGGGTAATCAGAGGGCATGTACCAGATGGAGCAGTTAAAACTTTACATATTCAAACTCCAGGAAATATTCTTTAGGTTTTCTTTTTGAGGTTGCAAACCTAGAACTCCAAATTAATTAGCAGCTGCTACTTTGTATCTTTTTTGCACCTTTTGGAGCCAAATAATATTAAATGTCCTCACTTATGCTGAACTATTCAAGTGCAAGTTCTTTGCTGTAATGGCATTCTATGTGTATAATTAAGTGTTATTTGATATAGTTTTGGAGTTCAAACAAATGAGCAAGCAACAATTATACCTTATTATGATCTACTCTCGTGCATAGCCATAGGGTTGCTCTCAGTGCATTACCAAATTCATAGCACCAGGCAGGCAGCAGTTCCTGTTATCAACTTTTTTCACCCTCTGCGCCATGCATAATTTAGAGAGTTTTATTAATTTTGAAGTGGTTTAATGTATGCGCATGTTCTAAAGATCTAGGTAGATTGTATGACTAAGTTTAGCTTTCATAGAGCAATTGTTTATGCATGTAAATGTCTGAAAAATATTTTCCCTCAAATCTTAAAAAGCTATGGTTTCATTTAAATAGATTAACTTGCACATTGCACCTTCTTCCTTACCTGCAAGGAAAAATTCAGGAAGAGAATGAGTGGAATATATTTCTGTGCTTTGCAAATTTCCTCATTACTTTGCTTTCACTTTCAAATTTAGACACGTTATATATAGCAAGAATGGAAAACTGTCAACAATACTGAAATACCTTGATGTTCATACAAGATTACAACACGATATAGGAAAATCATGACCATCGGTAAGCACAATTTTAAAATGTTAACTTTGCAGATTATCTTAAAGATATTAATAATATTGACTAGATTGCATAGACCCTATAGCCACACTCTCATAGAAGTTAAGGATGTCAAAATTACCCTTCAAGATGTGCCTGATACAGACGGCCACTTAAAATGGCATGCAATTTCTTAAGCTTCCATTTCTATCTCACAAAGATAGATGCAAATTGGAAACATAACTTGTCATACTTAAAATAATTTACTTTATTGGGACATTGTGTCCAAATTCTCAAGTTTCTCCTTTGCCACTAGCTCAGATGCTTTTACTCCAAATGGTGTGGCTTTTTTGTTTCCCCTCCTGATGCTGCCTGTTCTGGTTGGTAATCATGGTCAAGACTATAGAGCCCATTTTTCATTTTGTTATTTGCCTTGTCAAATCAAAGGTCAAGAGATGATGAAGAAACCCCAAAATAGCCCAGGATTGGCAGATTTCCCCCCCAAGTTTTCTAACGGAATTTGGTGCTTATGAAAGTGAGGGAATAAAAAAATGGCTGTAGCCATAAATCATGCAGGCAAGAGCCTTCCAAGCTTTGCATGATTTCACTGCCTAGTGCCTAGAGGCCCAGAAAAGAAAAGCAGGCGTCCTACCATTAATAGTGCCATTCTCACAATCTTGGGCTGGGGGCACATGAGGACAGCCCCTGACATCGACTCATCTTTTATGATTGGAGATGTCGACAAAGAGTAAGTGCAGCCTTAACTCTTTAGCTGTGATCCCTTTCAGACATGACTTGACAGATGAGGGATAGAAAATCACAGAATGTTAGGGCCAGAAGCAATATCAGGATCACAGTAAGCTTCAGAACTTATACTACACTTGAATCCAGGTCTCTTGACAGGTTAGATAGAGGTCATTCTCTTATTGAGACCATCAGGATGTGCCTCAAAAGCCTAAACCTTATATTTTAGTAACTTTCTCATTAAAAATTTACACAGGTACATGCCCTACACATGTATGCACTTTCTTGTTAATAAAAGTGACATGCTGTGTCATCAAGTGACAAAAGTGACTTTTGGTCAACAGTTCTTTTACTGATAATGTGACTTCAGGTGCTTGGACAAGAATCATACATGATAATATTGTCAGTTCTTCCCCAGAGACCTGAATAAGTATTGTGTTTTTAAAAACAGGGACTTTGTTTTTTAATAATATTCCAAAGACTGCCACTATCTAGTTGCTGAGATACTTTAAAGCCAAGATCTTCAACTCATGTCAGGAGTTGCCAATGAATCATTGCTTTGAACTATGTAACCCTGGACAGTGAGATGCCTCTCCTGGGAATCCTTCCATGTGAGGGTGCTCATTTGCAGGTGGGAAATGTGAGGGAAATGCCCGTTTGCAGGTGATTCCTGTTGATAGAGAGAATTCCAAGCTTGTTATGGAATTTACTAGTTCAAAAGCCTTGAATTCAAATCTCAGCTTTTTGGAGGTAGAAGAGATGGGTGTAAACTGATAAGCCCCAACTGAACTGTTTTGCTCACAACTTCCTCCTGTTTACCTCAAGAAGCCTTTTCACATGAATCTCTTTGATGTTTAAAACCTATATAATAAACATTTTGAGCCCAGCTTCTTGTTGAACTACACCCCACCAGGGCTGATTCACCCACTGAGTCCCACTTTTCATTTATGATTGAGTCTTTGTCTTTATTTCAAATAATTTCTTATTTTCCCAATTCACCCACTGCCTGCATTTGGAGAACTGTTCTCCAAACCGTGCAGGTTGCTGCAATACATATGGGGGAAACGTTGTTTACAGAGCCATTTGGAGGGGAAAGAAGATAGACCTGTAGTTCTTTTTGAACCAGTTAATGTGGTCTCTTCAGTTGTCTCAAAATACTGATGTATTTGTATGCTGTGGTTTGCTTATAAGATTAAGGCAAATATTCGGCCTTTTTTCAATGCCCGATAAAAATGAATTTTGCTTTAAGCTCTATTATATGCTAAATTGCTTTCTTCCCTCTTTAAATGCATATATTGAAACCCACCCCCCCAGTACTTGAGAATGTGACTATATTTGGAGATAGGACCTTTAAAAAATGGTTAGGTTAAAATGATGATGTTGGTCTATGTTCATAGCTGCTCAATTCACAATAGCTAGATTGTGGAACCAACCTAGATGCCCTTCAATTGAAGAATGGATAAAGAAACTGTGGTATATATACACAATGGAATATTACTCAGCCATAAAGAAGAATA
>JAJEJO010000087.1:1027045-1094770 GCA_020662805.1 Glaucomys volans
GGGAGGGGGTGGGGGAAGGAAAAATAGTAGACTGAGACAGACAGTATTACCCTATGTATATGTAAGATTATATGAATCATGTGAATTTACATTGTGAAAGAAAAGATATATTCCCTGCTGTATAATTATATCAAAATGGGTTCTACTGTCAAGTATAATTAAAAAGAACCAATAAAAAAAAAATGATGATGTTGGGGTGAGTCTTTTTTTTTTTTTTTTTTTTTTTTACGCAGTGCTGGGGATTGAAACCAGGGCCTTGTGCTTTTGAGGCAAGCACGCTACCAGCTGAGCTATATCCCCAGCCCTGGAGTGAGTCTTAATTCAATCTGACTGGTATTCTTAAAGTAGAGGATATTTAGGCACTAAAAGAGATACCAGGCCAAGCGTGGGCATTCAATCCCTGGTACCTGACCACCTCCCCCCCAAAAAAGAGAGACCATGTCAGAAGCAGCAAGAGGGCAGCCATCTGTAAGCCTGGAGGAGAGGCCTTAGAGGACACCAACCCTGCTGACACCTCAAGCTGGGACACTAACCCTCTAGTACACTGAGGGGAAAAGTTTCTGTTGTTTAGGCTGTCCAGACTGGCATTTTGTTCAGGCAGCCCTAACAAGCAAATGTAAGCTTCTCAGATGTATAATTCTCTTCACCCTCTGAATCGCCCTTGCTGGTCTCTCTACTTGAAATCTGTTTCCTCGCCCTCTATCTATTTTACCTGGCTAGCTCCTACATACCCTTCACTCCTCAGCTTAGACAGCCCTTCTCCAGGAGACTACCTTCCCTGTGTATATGCAGGCCCAGTGCCTCTTGTACAAGCATGACATGACCCTTATTTCATGGCACTAAGCTAACACTCTTGCAAGCAGCAGCGAAGGGCTACTAAGTTTGAGATTTGACCCTGCCTTGCCCACTATTAATGGGAAGTTGCATTATGTTACAAATCTCCATGATGCTGTGGGCTTGTTTCTCTGTAAGGAAAGGTAGAAAGGTCCAAGTCATGTGCCGTACGCTATGTTGGTGAAACATTTCTTCGAGTTGTTTAAAAAAGAAAAAGACTTAATCAAAGAGTTAAAGCAAGTTTAGGCAAGAAAAAAATGCAACCAAAATGTTGGCATAATGAAAAGCAAGATGTAACAACACACAAAGGGGAACAAGGAGAGTCAGAAAAAAATCAGGGGAAGTTCTACTATCAGATTACAAATGTAATGTACGCTTATCACCAACTTGAAAAATAGAATCAATAATAATGTAAAAGTAGGGTTGTTAAATCCTATTAGTGCTGTATTGACTATTGATCTGCTAGAGGTGCACATACACGAACATGCGTATGCACAAGTTCAATTCTCTGGCAGATTTTCCAGCAGGCACTGGCAGGGTGAGGCTGTTTACTTGAAGATAGTCAAATCTCCCAGGCCAATGCTCAATTCCATAAGATGATCCCCACTTCAAATGTTAATCCAAAAGTCTGGGCCACACATAGCTCTGACCAACTGCCTACAAACTGAGGTGCCTACACCACTTCCTTCGGCTCAATTAATTTACTCACAGAACTCAGGGAAACACTTTCTTGGGTTCATTTTTTTTATAAAGGATATAGATGAACACCAGATGAAGAGCTGGAGGGCCTCCCATGTACCCTCTGTGCATACCACCCTTCTGGTACCTCCACACACAGCAACCCAGATCATCATCAAATCTTACAATCTAAGGGTTTTTAATAGAGCTTGATTTCCTACCCGTGCCCCCAGTCACTAATCCTCTGATCAACTGGTCTTTCTGGCTGCTGACCCCATCCTGAGTTTATCTAGGGGGCCCATCCTAAGTAACCTCATTAGCAAACTCAGGAATTATCGAAGGGGATCATTATGAATAATAAAAATGTATTCCTGTTACTCAGGAAATTTAAAGGGTTTAGGCAATCTATGATAAGAACCAGGGCTCAGGTCAAATGTATTTTGATATTATACCATACATACATGTTGGCACACACCTGTACATACACATGAATGACTGTGCACACACATATATCACATGCATTTGAGGATGAGGCTGGCTGTACAATCCCTGGAAAGCACTATCATCCATCAACATTTACCCAATAAAGCAGCCTATATGAGCTGCTTTGAGATTGCTTTACATATCCACTTTGATGTGGAAATCTTCCATTTGAGCTAAATTTAACAATCGTAAAGAATGTACCTAACAGAGCCACCTGCCTATGCTGAGTTCCCTGAATGTAGAAAATGCTTCAACTGCATCTGCAGTGCCTGTTGGCACGGGGCATGGAACTTAGTGCCCAGTAACTGTAGTACTTGAAGTGGAATGAACTAAGTCAGGGAGAAAAAAAATATAGTGAGGCCATTGAAGAAGAGGAAAACAGTTTTTGTTTTTGTTTTTGTTTTTTTGTTTTTTGTTTGTTTTTTTGGCCAGGGAGCAGGGGTTACTAGGGATTGAACACAGGGGTGTTTTGTCACTAAGCCACATTCCCAGTCCTTTTTTATTTTTTATTTTGAGAAAGGTCTCACTAAGTTGCTGAGGCTGGCCTCAAACCTGTGATCCTCCTGCCTCAGCCTCCCCAAGTTGCTAGGATTGCAGGCATACACACACCATACCCAGCTAACCTGTCTTATTCTTATGCATGTCTTCACAACTTGCCTCAAACCCCACAGGTTTCAGTATCTGCATTTGTTCTTTTAGTATTTGAACTTTTCTTAAATGACTATGTTTATACTTATTTTTCATGCTGAAAGAGATGGGTTTAAACCCAACATTTCACTTAGGATGAAAAATTCTGGCTTTCTTCACTGATTGGATAAATGTACAACCACAACCCATAGGACAACTTCTGTTTGACTCCAAATAGTTATCATGAAATAATTATAGATGCTTTCTCCTGTTATGTGGAATAATTGCCTCTCCCACCCCCGCCCTGAACTTATTCACTAAGCTTTAATCATCATAAGAAATTTATTTATGCGAGGAAATAGCAAGTTATTCACTCAGCTCATTTTATTCACCATTGTCTTCTGATTTCTTCACACTACTTAATTTAGCACGTCAAGGTGAACCGATTAGTTTATCTCACCTTGACAGGGCTACAGTCCACTGGCAAAACATGTTTGTGACATTCTTGTTGGATACCTCCTTTCTAGTAATAACTATCTCCTGAATTATCATTGGTTGGTATTTCCAAGTCAGAATAAGTATGTGACCAGCAGGTAAATTGGGTTGATAATGAATCAGAACAAATAAGGGCATCAAAGAAAATGCCATCTCTTAGGACCACTGTGCTTGATAAAGCGTTGTTTCAGATCAACATCTGCTTTTACTCTTCATGATGATAAGAAAAGCCCAATTAGCACCCACGGTTTAAAAAGATGCAACTTTTTTTATTTATCTAAGATTCTACTGCTAAAAACCTTGCCAGATTTACAATTCTAAAGACAACAGCTTTTTGTAAATGTGTTTTATTTGCAGTTATAATATCTATAGTTAAATCAGTTCATTAAAAATAGAGTTGTAAACTATCTCCCAAACTGCCATATTTGAGTGTTTAAAACAAAAATTATTTAAATTATATTCTTACAATGCATTTGGGTAGAACTGTGAAGTCATCTAGTATATAAAGTTATGTCCTTAAATAGGAAACTCTTTCTTAATTAAGATAGAGGTTAGGACCATGTAATTTTTTTACATTACATAACTAGTCACTCAGCCCAGGATTAAACACACGTTGTCCCCAACTGCTTTGCCATGGTGGTATTTGCTATACTTCGCTTCTAAAGAGTTTTGCCTGTCTAGGTCTCAGGGCAAATGAGCAACAGTATATAGTCAAATGAAGTCGCACCTTCTTAAGTCCAGAAATAACCACATAACACCTTCCAGCTGCAAAACCTTCATTCTGGGAGAAAGCTGGCTACAGTTTATCTTTTGAATTATATTATTTCTTACAGCCCTACCCAGCTTCATCCTTTCAGAAGAAAGCTAAAGGGCATTTTTCTTTTAATAAGAGCTGAAAATATCCTAGAGTTTCCATGAGGCTATGCTGTGGAAAAGTTCTGTGAGTGGGGGTGTATGGGCAAGGTAGGGACTGGATTGAGAGCCAGACCTGCGTACTACTCAGTTAATTGTGAGATTGGGGTTTGTCTCTTAATCGCTCTCAGCCTTTATGTCTTCATCGCTAAAATAGAAATGCTAATAGCCACCCTGCCTGCATAGTTGTTATGAAGATCAAATGAATTAATAAATGGGAGAGTGCTTTGGAAAAGTTAAAAGTGCCCCTCCAGCGTTAGTTATTCCTATTTGGCTTTTATATTCTTTGGAAACCCCATTTATAATAAGGCTCTCCTGGAAAAGTCGCTATTTCTTGAAATCCCATGAAAGCTTTGTCTTTGTGTTATCTCTTATGAGTTCCTTTGAAAGTTCAGCAAGTTTCTCTGTTTCCTACTGTGCTGCACATACACTGCCCAAAGTGATTCCGGGGCCTGCCTGGCAATGGACAGCCTGCTTAGCACATTGACTCCTCAGTGAGGATTGGTGCAACTGTGATGAGATTTAAAATATAGTCATACTTTGCAGTTGGGGGTGGCTAGTTCCAGGATCCCCAAGGATACCAAAATCTGTGGATGCTCAAGTCCCTTATATAAAATGGCACAATATTTGCACATAACATACATACATTCTCCCTTACACTTTAATAATCTTTAGATTATTTGCAATACCCAATACAATGTAATTGAATGTAAACAGTTGTTCTAATGTGTTGTTTAGGGAATGACAAGGAAAAATGATCGGTACATATTTAGTACAGATATAATTTTTTTCTGAGTATTTTCAATCTACAGTTGGTTGAATCCATGGCTATGGAACCCACATATACAAAGAGACAAATGTGCATAAACTACTGAATTTTTCTGATGCACACACATTCTTAAGTAACACACATTCTTAATAGAAAATTCTGAAATGACAGGATTGCACAGAGGAAGAAGAAATATACACTATCCTCAATTCTAAAACCTAAACATATTCATTGTTAATATTTTAATGTATATCATGTTTATCTTTCAGGCCTCTTTTCCATGTATATAAAATACACATTGTATATATTTCACAAAATTTGTGTTGTTACGATCTGAATGCTTGTATCCCCAATGTGAGTTTATTTGGAGCTAGGGCTTTTAGGATGTAATTAACATTACTATCTTAAGGGGACCCTGATCTGATAGGTCTTTATGAGAAGAGACATCAGACAGCTCCTCCCATCCTCCCATCCATGGTGGGTGAAAATACAATGAGAGGGCAGCCATCTGTGAGCAGGAGGAGAGCCCTTTCCAAGAACCAAACCATTGGGCACTTAGATCTTGGACTCCTCAGCCCCCAGAATTGTGAGAAGTAAATTCTATTGTTGAACCATCCGTTCTATGGTATTTTGTTATGATAGCCCAAGCAAACTAATACACATACATTAAACACATTAATATCATTTGGTTTTTGTTTTTTAACCTAACATTGAGAATGTTTCTCCAAGCATTCACTATTCTACAATGTAATTTTTTTTGTCCACATTTATAATTTGCACACTCTAGTTGCCCATAATGATGGGCTTTCTTGTCACATATTCATACACAAACACAGTATAACAATATAATTTGGCCAATATCACACACCAGAACTTTCCCTTCCCTCCCCAGAACTTCCCCCTTCCTCTCCACCTTCTACCCCTTGGTTCTTTTCCTGATCTCCCTTTGATTTTCATGAGATCCTCCCCCACCTTTCCTTTCCTTTTTCTCAACTTCCATATATGAGAGAAAACATAGGACCCTTGACCTTCTGAATTTGACTTATTTCACTTAACATAATGGTCTCCAGTTCCATCCATTTTCCTGCAAATGGCATTTCATTTTTCTTTATGGCTGAATAAAATTCCATTGTGTGTATGAAATTTTTTTTTACCCATTCATCTGTTGATCGCACCTAGGCTGGCTCCATAATTATGCTACAATGTAATTTCAAAGGCTTTAAAATATGGCAAAATGTGGATATGATCTAAATTCTTTAACAAGTCCTTGTTGTTGGATATTGAGACAGTTATAATTTTTGGCTATTATAAATAATACTGTGATAAATATCCTTGGATATTTATCTTTTTGTGTAGTTTTCATTCCTCAAAGTAGAAATGCTAGATCAGAAACTATGATATTTTTAAAGTTTTTGATATATTCAATTAAATGTCCTCCAGAAAGTCTGTATTAATTTATACTCCCACTGATGGTCAGTTCAGGTTGCCTATTTTCAAGAACTCTTACCAACAGTCAGCACTATAATTGTAAGTGATAACTGTCAGTTTGAAGGCAAAAACAATTCATTGCTATTTTAATTAGTATTTTTAATTACTAAACTATTGAATTATTCATATATATTTGTTTTAGATTTATTCTATAGGGACAGAAAGGAAAGAATCTCCCTCTTAAAATCTAGTATTACAGCTATGAGCAATTGTATTATTAAAACTAAAATTTGCCAATATATTAGATAGTTTGTTTTATAATACACATTTTTATGACCTGCACATGTAGAATATACTTAATGTAATCACCAATACTAAAGTTTCAACATCATTGGTACAATCTCACTGCTTTGCCTTTCATGATTCTTAGGAAACCCAAGAAACAAGATTTTTATAGGTTTTATGGAAGTTGGAATTTTAGTTTCAATTAGCTTTAAAAATATCCCATAGAAAATCTTAAAACAGAACATTATGGAATGCTTTAACATACATTGTATGTTGGTAATATAGGATATTCAAAAATAGTAAATTTAATTTTATTTCCTGGCTTTTAAAAATACCTTTCTACTCTTGTCTTCTTCATAAAAGAATAGATAAAAATTATTCTTTAGAAGAATGTATGGGTTTATGGAGAAATAATTTACTATCTTCTAATTTTGAAGAGAAGCAAATAACATATCATTTTACTCCTAATTACTTTGAATTCACAGCTATCGTTCCATCCCTTCCTACTCCCAATGTAATATTCTTTTACATTCTCATCTGCAATGATAAATTTGACTCTTACCTTCTGAGATCTGAAAGACCATCTTACTAGAAATTATTAAGTGGCTAATGGTTCAAGGGATTGTTCTTCCAATTCTTTAACTCAGTGATCAAGTCTTTGACTGAATTTCAAAGTAACAAGGGAGAAAATTAGGAAACTACAGTTCACATAAATAACATATAAAGCTCCCTATTTCTTTGTTTAATCAGCAATTGTCATAGAAAATTTTTTCTTTAACTGAGACTAACCTTGATCTACCCTTCACTTTAGCACACTCCCAACGAAAATATCTTTTTATAAAATTAATATCTATTTTGTGGTTTTGTGAAGAGGAAATTATCACGAGATCTGTCATTGTATTTTTAATACAGTTAAAAAAGAGTTAAAAGAAAATTTCTTCAAAAAGACCAGTACAAAAGTACTCCTACATGTACTAGGCTTTTGGATGCCTCAAATATTTTCATGAATGAAAGCCCTTTTGGTTATTTTCATTATAGGAGAAATTCTTTTATGGAAAATTCAAACCAACAAAGGAAGCTTAGATTGCAGTTCTAACATTTTTGAGAAGAGTTGACCAAACATGAGTTCTAAATTGACGTATTATGAAACACAATAAATAAGGTTTCAAAAGTTGGCTAACACTGCAAAGCTTTTTGAAACAGACCTCCCCTTTATGCATCTATCTTTCTGGGAGTTCACAGATCATGAAAGGACGTGGAATTTGAAGGCCTCTGGTTATTCTTACAATAGTCACAGCTAACAGTGAGAGCCAGTCACTTCCTGCAGAATTATCTATGATAAATTGTCCCTGTGGCCAGCTTGAAAATGGAAAAGTCCTTATATTGCCTGACTGGGCAGAGTTATTAAAAGACTGCACCAATTGTAAAAGGTTAATTGCTAATGGATAAACAATTCAACTCAAACAATTTCTGTTGAAGTCCTACTTTGTCCAAGGCACAAAGATAGTAGTGTTGGCAGCTGTGGCATGGGTGGTGGTGGTGCTGGTGATGGAGGTGGAGATGGTGGTATGTGTGTGTCTGTGAGGGGGAGAGAGTCACAAAGAGACATGACCTAGTCCCTGCCCTCAAGTGTGGTAAATACTACACTGAAGGCATAGCTGTGGACTGTGGAAGCAAAGAGGTCACAGACATACATTGCAAGGAGGCGCGGCTCAACTAGGAGGAGCCCGGTGGTTCTGCGATCAGGGTACAAGGACCAAAATTAAGCTTGGTGGAGTGGGTCAATAGGAAAAGGACAGTTTCAGAAAGAAAGGTATCTGAAAGATTTTCAAAGAGGCATAGCTAAGACAGATCAGATTAATTAATGAGAGACAAACAGAAAAAGGATAGTAATCCAGACCAGCCCAAGGCATCCAATGAGACCTAACTCCTCTCAGGTTCTTATCTGCAATGATCTACCTACTCAGAGAATATCCACTAGAGTGTAAACTCTACGGAGGTAGCCAATTTGTGTGTGTGTGTGTGTGTGTGTGTGTGTGTGTGTGTGTGTGTTCATTACCCCACAAAATGCATTTGGCACCATTAAGTACACAAAAATATCAGCAGGAATAGTATAGGAGCATACATGATGGCTGACTTATGGATTCATAAGGGAGCACTGTGTTCAAGAAACATGGGTTTGAGAAATGGGCACCCCCTATCCAAGATGTCAGATGGTAGCATATGTTAGTGAACAGTGTGAACATCAAGAAATGTGTATAATCAGATATTGGAATGTTTTATTCTCCTGAAATTGTCATGTAGGACCCAACACTGAAACTAAAACAGAACCAAATATAGTAGCAACCCCCTTGTCTGGATTCAATTCTCACAGTTTCAATTATCCACTATCAACTGCAGTCCAAAAACTAATGATTGGAAAATTCCAGCAATGAACAATTCATTAGTTTTAAACTGCACACCATTCTGATTAGTATGATGAACTCCTGCACTGTCCCACACTGTCCCTCTTGGTATATGGATTCTCCCTTTGTCCAGTGTGTCTACGCTGGATATGCTTCCTTCCTATTAGTCATGTGGAGGCTAAGTTGTGAGATGGATTGTTGCAGTATCGAAATGCCTGTGTTCAAGTAACCCTTATTGTACTAAACTGTGGCCCCAAAGTATTCATGTAGTGATGCTGGCAATGAAATAGGTCAAAAGAGAAGTCAGAAAATGTTTCTTTTAAGTGGAAAGGTGAAAATACATTAAGATATTTTGAGAGAGAGAGAGAGAGAGAGAGAGAGAGAGAGAGACCACATTCATAGAGCTTTTACTACTGTAAATTATTGTAATTGTTCTATTTTATTAGTAGTATGAAAGTTAATCTTATTGTACCCAATTTATAAATTAAAGGTCTGCATGTACAGGAAAAACATAGTTTTTACAGGGTTCAGTATTATCCATAGTTTCAGGTATTCAGTGGGGAACACATAATGTATCCCCCATAAGAGGATAAGAGGGGACTGATGAACTCCATATTATAAAGAGATCAGAAAGTGATTCTAAAGAAATGCCTCATCAGAGCACATTGAGTTAGCCAAATTGTTTCTACTACTACAGAGGAGAGAGGATTAAAAGGAAATCACTGAAGTCATAAAACATCATCCCAGTGGAAAGTGGTATGTGGGTTTTCTTTTTCTTCTCCCCCCAAATCCTCAACTCCTCTGCCAAGTTAAGAGAATTGTTTGTGGAAACTGAGGTTGAGTGTAAGAAGAGACCTCTTTGATTCCCTAGTTGAACATGTCATATGATATGAACTATTCTGGGTACCTTTCCAGGTAGAAAGAAAAGAGGGGGATGTGAGGAAGAGGACAGAGGACTAAAGACCCTTGGTCTCACTCCCACATTTGGTGTGGTGAAGATGGCTAGGTTCTCCAATGATCAAACAAACACAACAGAAGGGAGTAGAGATTACATCAGGAATAAGAGAACATCAGTGTCAAGAAATAGTGGAGTATATTCTTAGAGGTGAAAGTGAGGGTATTAGAAGATAAGCCAAGTGGGTCTCCAAGGTCAAGGCCCTGTGCAGTAGTGAGGTGCAATATCCTTACAGAACAGCAAAAACCTTCCTTGCAGAAGACCTGAAACACCTTTGTGCCATGAGAGGCACCAAGTGGATATTTGCCACCTAGAGACCCCATGGTCCATCACCACTCCTGGCCAGGGAAGAGGGGCAGCATGAGAGGACCATGGCAACATGCAGATAAACGTGAGGGATTCTCTTCCCTTCCTGCTGTCCTCCAACGTGGGCCAATTCATGTGAAGGGAGAAGTCAGAGAAGCCAAACTTCTCTATCAAAGCCAGGCCAGTGCTGGAGAGGGAAAAAGAGATGAACATTAAATTGGATATAAGACTTATGTTTCCAATTAGAAGGGACTTTTCTTTTTAATTGAAAGAGACTATTGAAGACATTATTAGGAATCATGAGAAAGGAGCATCTAGCAGAATGCAGTTAAAGGCTGTGTTTTTTGGGGAAAAAAAGGTTATGCTTCTACTCTATCAATCCCAAACTGTTCTGCAACTGGTTAATAGGTAGACCTTTCCTCCTTGGAGGCTTTCAGTGAGGTTCGGTAGGGGGATGTTGTTATTCTAATTCTAGCCAAAATCTGTATCATTCGTTATCCTGATGCTGCCTTACCTGTTCAACAAATATTTATTGAACACATACTATTAATCTGTTCTAGGCACTGGGTAAACAAGGGTGCATAAGACAGCCACAAACTCTGCCTTGTATCACAAAGCTACACTAAATGGTGCTGGGCTGGTCATCTCCTTATATAAGGGATTATACACTGGTCACATTGAGTTTGCCCTCTCCATGTCTTCAGTGGTTCAAAGCTCAGGATTTAAAATGGAAAGACTTGTTGCCTTATATTCTATAGACATTGGGGCATTTGTATTGCTTTTCTGAATTTCTTTTTGCAACTGTACAGTTCCCAGCAGTGCTGATAAGCTGGAGGAGGGCTTACTTTAGACCTTTTGGTCCATCCAGTCTCTATCACAACCACTCAGTTCTGCTTGTGTAGCATACAGGCGGCCAGAGATAGTAAGTAAAGAAATGGATATAGCTATATTCCCCTAAAATTTTACTTTTGGACCCTGAAATGTAAATTATGCATGATTTTCTTGTGTTGTAAAGTTTTATTTTCCTTTGGAGTTATTTCCAACCATTAAAATGTGTGCAAACCATTCTTAGCTATGGGCTGTAAAATAAAAGTGGATGGTCGCATTTGGCTCACATCCATGATCTGCTGATCTTTGGGTAGAGGCATGACTCTTTATAAGCAAATTCACTTGCAAGTGCTTCCCACAAAGCGCCTGCCTCTTGTTGGATTTGTGAGTTTCTGTTGTATTAAATGCCTGTGATGCCCATGATGAGATTCAAATTAGAACTCCATAGGCTTTAAGTTTTATGTATTTTCTGGGTTGAATTGTTATTTGGAAGAGACTCTTCCCCACTTACTCTGAAGTTCTTCCTCTCTGGTATATCTTCCTTTATCATCGGGTTACCATTTGGGTTAAAAGTGTTCTGCTCACCTTGATGTTCTACTGCATCAAGCTAACATAACATTCCTTGGAATGAACCATGTTTCTTCCCATCTCAGGACCTACTCTTATGCTGTCTTTTGGTTTGGTCTGTCCTTCCAGTGACCACCATCCATCTTTCATTGGACTAACTCCTCTTGGATCTATCATTAGTTCAAAATCAATTCCTCAGGGAAGCAACAGGCCCTAAATATTTTTGTAATGGTGCTGTGATATGAATGTGTCCACCAGTATTCATGTGTTGAAAATGTAATCTCCAATGCAACAGTGTTAAGAGGTGGGACCTTTAGGAAGTGATGAAACCAGAGCCCTCTTGCTCTCTCATTCTCTTGCCCTTCAACCTTCTGCCATGGGAGAACCTTCAACCTGGAGGTTCTCCAAGGATGCTGACATCTTGATATTGGACTTCCCCACCACCCACCACCCACCAAACTGTGAGAAATCAATTTCTCTTCTTTATAAACAAGCCAGTTCTAAGCCAGTTCTGTGGTATTCTGTTTTGGCAACAGAAAATGGACCACGATAAATGGTTTGACAAATGACTATCTTCTCATCCAAACTGTTGGCTTCCCAAGAGTCAAGAGATCCAGGCTCTTCAGCTGACCATGGCTGCCAGTGCTACTGATAGAACACTGGTGACAGCCTCTTTTAGCTGTGTCACCTCTCCAAGTCTTTCTCTTCTTCTGGAAAATGGGAAGAAAAGTGTACTGCCTCCATAGGTGATTGTGAAAACTTAGTAAGATATATGTAAAGTGTATGCCTTAGTGTTTGAACACAAGTTATTCACAAAATGATGAGCATTGTTGTTATGACTGGCATTTGGTATTTGCTGAATTGAATTAACAACAAAAGACAATAGTATGGGTGCCTACTCTGTGCCAAGTACTGTTAAAACAGTTTTACATTTACAATTTCATTTCATCACCTAAGAGCAGGGTACCATTCCTTATCTCTTCTAGAGATGAGGAAGCTGAAATATAGAAGTTAAGTAATGTGTTTGGAGTTGTACTGTAATTAAAGTGGAGAAAATAAGGAACTTCTCAGTTCCCAACATATATTATTAGGTTTAAATAGGTTTATTGTAAATGCTTTCTTATCTTTAGCACTCTTTTTTCTGATCAGACAAAATGGTTAGCAAACAGTATCATCATACATTAAAGCATTAATTTTATATAAATTTCTACTGAAAACAGATAATTCTTGAAAGCATGATTAAGTAATTGAGGGACTTTCATAGTCATAGATATTATTAACTATAATTCAATAAAGTTTGTCATTTGTTATTTGCTTTTAAATTTTAAAAAGTTTTAAATTAACAATACTATACATATTTATGGAACAAAGTATGACAATTTGATACACTTATGCAATGTGTAAAGATCAAATCAGAATAATTAGCATTATTAGCAATAATTAGCATCTCCTCAAACATTTATCATTTCTATGAGTGGAAACTATGGATAGTTATTTTGAAATGAGTCATGAATTTTGGTAGACTATGGATACTCCACTGTGCTATAGAACACCAGAACTAATCTCTCCTATCTAACTGTGATTTGGTGCGCCTTATCCATCCTCTCTCTATCCCCCGCCCCACTCCAGTCTCTAGTGAGCACTATTCCTCTCTCTACCACCATGAAATCAATTCTTTCAGCTTTCACAAACGTCATTTGCTTGTATTGGATACATACAAATTTAGAAATACCTTAAAATCTGCCAACCTTGAAGTGCATAAACACAATAGCATTGATGTAAATATAAACCAAAATAGAAATTCTAGCAACAGTTTGAGGAAAAAAATAGACATCTATATTTGGCTATATTCACATCTACCTTCATAAACCAGTAATTGTTTACTCATAAATATTTAATTCAATAATGCACATAAATTTGGATTCTTACTTTTGAACAGAGCTTACACATTGCTTGCTTACTCACTAATTTGACTTTAAAAATCTTTGGGCAAGTGTCCCACTTAAAGAATTTTACCAAGTTGTTCAAATGATTTCACTGGACAGTACTAAAAGTGTTTTCTTTTAAGGTTTATTTATATTTATTAAATGCACAGAGATTCAGTAAGCAGAGGGGTTAGGAATTCAGGCTCTTCAGTTGTACTGACCTGGATTGAAATCCTAACATGGCCCAGTCAAGATATTTAAGATGCCTAAATTTCAATATCTCCACCTGTGAATTGGGGTAAAAATTGTATCAACTTCCTAGGGTTATTATACCCATGGGTAGCATAATATTTGTGAAAGACTCAATACAGTTTAATAATTTAAAAAATTTTTTTGATGCTGGGGATTGAACCCAGGTCCTAATGCTTGCTAGGCAAGTGTTCTACCACTGAGCTATATTCCCAGTCCCCTAATAAATATATTTGTTACTCTACTTTAAAAAAACAATTTTTAATCATGTTTGTTGATGGCTCCAGAATAGTACTTGGTAGATATTTAAATTATCATTGTTGAACCAAAATTCAGTAAGTGAACTGTTTTAAATTAAATAACATAGTCTTAGCATGGGATTGCCATTTTGTCTTTCCCAAACACATTCCAAGTATGGATTACATAACACTTAGCCTGGGAAATTTTTGAAAAATTAGGAGGCTGGTACTCAGAACATTCTGAATCAGTTAGTAGGTCTGGTATTGGACCATGAATGCCTGGCTTTAAATCCCAACTCCCACTTCCAGAGATTCTGATAGACAGTCAGGTATTAGAACATTGCCCCAAATGCACTTTAAACTCTATAAAAATTCTATTGACCAGATGAGCCTCCAGTAGATAGAAAGGTAGTCCCAAGAGTTCTTGGGTAAAACAATGTCCATATTACAGCATCTGCAGCTTCATTTCAGAAGTATCCTTTTCAACTCTTTAAAGCTTTGGCCAATATAAGAAAGTCCCAGAATGGCATGAGGGAAACCATAGCACAGAGTACCTTACACTGAGCATTTTCCATGGGGTCAGTTCCTCCAACCCAGGGATCAACAGATCCTCCCTACCAGATAGTCAAATGAGCAATAAGGAGTTAAAATAAAGCAATACTCTACCCTCATTGCATTTCTGTTCTTTTGTATCTCTGTGTGCCATCTAGTACAAAGATAGTCAATAAACACTCGCTGACTAATTATCATAAGCATAGAGTCAACCTCCCATGATATCAGTGTGTAATATATATAATCTGTGGGACACAAATTTAGCCAGTGAGTTTTAATTAATATGACTTTTCAACACATCCTATGAAAAATGGCATACACCTTGTTTTCTCCACCTTTATGTCTCCTCTTTGTTCAGCCATGTGTTCTGATCCCCTCTCAGGAGTTTTCCCTGGTGAAAGGACCCAATTTTCCCCTTCTCTCCAGCACCTTCAGGCATGCCATAGAATCACATGATAGCAGATATAAATAACCAGACGACATTCATCTCTGTGGCAGAGATGCTGCCACATTCCTTTTTTCCTGGAAACCTGCCTTTGGTGTGACAGTACCCTGCAGCAGTTTGAAACATGTTCACAAAACATTTCTGAGTGGAGCAGAGAGAGGGGATGGGGAAGTTAAGATGCTGCTGTGGCCTTCACACATCAGTTTATAACTTGCCTAAATATTTATTTATCATCATGTCAACAGGGCTGAAACACGAGCCAAATAATTCATTTCAATCCAGATCTGTATATTCTGAAGTGTTCTTTTTAGGGAAAAAAAAAAGTTGTTCTGTGCTTCCTAACTTTAGCTCTCTTTTCACTGGGAAAATATCCATTATTTACTGATTTAGTGGGGGCATTTTAAAGAAACTGTAGCAAATATAAAAATTCCAATTAAGCAAGCATGTTTTGCCCACCATTATATCCTCCATTCTAAGTACAACCGCTGGCAATAGTAGGTGTTCTTTCTCTCTCTGCTCCCTTTCTCTCTCTCTCTCTCTCTTTTCGTATACATGTGGAAAATTATTTTCAGCTGGAACACATGCTTGGACACATGCACACAAACACATGAGCGAGAGGGAGAGAGAGAACACATAATAAGACAGAGGACAACATGGGATTTGCCATAAAAAGAATTATGTTTTTTTTTCCTTTTTGTTGTGTATGTCATCAAGGGGAAAATACCAAATATATGTCTTAAAATAGAAATTTCCAGAGTGATTTCTCCATTACTTTTAATTTACCATGGTCTATAAGGCCACATATGCTCCAGCTCTCACCTACCTTTCCAGCAGCAGTCTCATCTCCACCATTCCTTCCTTATTCATTTACCTGTGGATGTTGGCATATATATACTCTACCATCTGCCAGAAGCACATTCCACCTTCTCAATGGCCAATTCCTTTACATCCCTTAGATGTCTGATTAAGTGCCATTTCCTCCAGGAAGTCTTCCAGGCCTTTAAGCTGGATTCCCTTCCTAAGTGTCCCCGTTATGGTAGGTCCCATTTTGCACTGAAACTGTTTGTGCAGTTGCCTCCACTGACTGTAAGCTCCAGGGACCAGAGACCATGTCAATGCTGTTCACTGCTTCTTTGGCATTGTGCTACATGTAGCACAGAGTCAATACATTCCTATCAAATGAATACCAAAAAGAAAAGGGGAAGGGAGGAAATTGCAACCTGAACAAACAGAAAGGGACCGTGCCAGCAAAGAGATGGTGGGTATACTGAGTCAGTGTTGTCTTGGTGTTCCTAGTTCCTATAAGATCCATTCCATGGAGTACCAAAGATGTGGGAAGGCAAACATGGAATCTCAAATTATGTGTAGGAAAGAAAAGAAAAAAACAATAAGTGAGGTATATGTTTTTAAAATCAATGAGTATCTGCACTTAAATACTACTTATTAGTTACATATGTTATGAAGAAATTCATATTAAAGAATTGTCATTTACCATTAGATAAAAGTTCTTGTCCCATTTTCAGTTTTATCCTAACTTATGAAGAAGAATGTGCTGACCAACACAATTTCACACAATAATTTCTTTGGAAATTCATAATTCAGATCACTTGCTCTAGGATTACAGAAATAGTCAAAAAGAGTTGTTAATTAATTTTAAAATTGGCACTTTGACCATGGAGCTCACTCCATGCAGGAACTATCACTTCTGGTTTCTAAGCCATCTGTAATCCTGTCTTGAAATCTAACCTGCCCCGTGATGTCCCAACAGACCACTTGCTGTCCTGTTTTAAAAAAGCAGGGCAGGAGTCTAATCAGAGTTATCAGGATAACCCAGCTCACCATCTTATTTACTGACTGGCTTGATATTCTCACTCCTATACAACGTGGGGCAGGTTGTGACTTTCCTATAAACAGGCTTTCAGTTCCACTAAGTGAACGCAATGGTCTATAGGCCACATAAGTGGCAGTGAGAGCTCTGACAAGAGTTCTGGCTACCTTGAACTTGTAGAAATCCCATCTGATTTGGATAGTACCTTGCTCCCTAACATTATCTATTTGAATTTTGGTTCCTCATTTTTTCATCTATAGTTAGAAATTTTCTTATAATTTCTCGCAATTTGCCCATCTTTTCTAAAACCCTTATGGGTTATAACTATAATAGTTATAACTATTATGTGTTTTTCTGCCATAAAATTGGCCAAAGGCTTTGCTAATAAAAACTGATTATTCTGAGACTCAAGTAAGAAAATAGGCAATAAACATTAATTAGATGAAGAAACTTATTTTCTAAAATAATCTATTTTGTATTATCAACTGCTTCATTAGTGGGAAAAAACTATGTCCAATAATTCTTTTGACTTCCACCAAGGAACCTAGCACATAGATATCCAACAAATACTCATTGGCACATTATTCTAAGCATACTAGGCACTAACCAAATATCCTTTATCAATTTATGGTAATTTTCATCTAGGAATAAGAAGTTGGCTGGTAAGATCTAACTGATATAGAAGTCACAAAGTTAAACTACAAAAAATATATGGAGTTTTAAGAAATTAAAGGATGGAATAAAATCATGCATAAAAAGATGCTGGTAATACATTAAATGTCATACCTTTGAAATTACCTTGTTTCTTAATTAGAATTTTTCAAGCATATCAATTGAACTTGTCCTCACTGTGAACCACACCCTAGGCAAATTCAAAGCATGAAAGGGAATTATTTTCTACTTAATGGAGCATGTAAGTTTATTTTAATATTCAAGGTTATGATGGGTGAAATATAAACTGAGAAGTTTTCCTTTTTATCATGGGTCATGGTAAAATAGCAGCACTTACTTTATGAAATAAATGTCCAATTACTATAAAACAAATGGAAGGTCATTATATTTTACTTAGCTTAGCTTTTGTATACAGTCTGTGAAATGTGTTTCCTTACAAATTGGCATGCTGTATACTTTGTACATATGGGTAATCTAGGGAACTCAGCCTTATCTTTTCCTTATTATGAAATGCCTGGGCTCCATTCTAGCAGTGATAACTTAAGTTTCTCATCTCTGAACCTTTGCATAAGCTATTCCTCTGTGCTTCTTCCTTTCTTCCACCACCCTATGGATTACTCTTTCTTTAAGACCTTTTTTTTTTTTTTTTTTGCGGTGCTGAGGATTGAACCCAGGACCTTGTGCTTCCGAAGCAGGCACTCTACCAACTGAGCTATATCCCCAGCCCCTTCTTCAAGACATTACAAAAATTGTTCTGTACATATGCCTTCCCTCTCATTTTCTTCAATCCTTTTTATTTATGCATCCATGAAGGCCGAGTACAATGGCCTGGGTGGGTTTAAGTATCTCCAAGGGTCAATTGTGTTTGAAGGCTTGTTCAACAGGGTAGTGCTATTGGGAACTGCTAAGGCTGTCAAGAAGTGGGGCCCATTGGAAGGTATTTAATTCATTGAGGGTGTGCCCCTGGAACGCAGTTCTCAAGGGATTCCTTAACAGGCTGTTATAAAAGCCTGAGTTTTCCCACCCATTCCTCTCTTTTTTCTGACTCAGGATGTGACCATTGACTCCCATATGCATTCCCATTGTTGCCATCTGTTTTTCATTGTGAAGTCCTCACCAGAACTAAGTCCATACAGGTACCATACCCTTGAACCTCCCAGTGAGATAAATAGTTCTTTCTCTTTATAAAGTTAACTACCTCAGGCATGTCATTGTAGTAACACAAAGCAGATACACAGTGTCTTAGTTCATTTTGTGCTGCTATACCAAAATATCTAGAACTGGGTAATTTATAATGAACAGAAATGTATTGACTTACAGTTCTGGAGTCCAATATTAAGGTATCAGCATCCAGCAGGGGCCTTCTTGCTGCAACCTCCTGGAAGAGGAGAGAGTGAGAGAGGACAAGAAGGGTTAAAACTCACCTTTTTACAATAGCACCAAACCACCCATGAGAATGGAGGCCAATATAGCCTGATCACCTCTTACATGTCCTAGCTTTTAATATTATTATAATGGAAATTAGATTTCTACATGAATTTTGGAGGAGACAAACATTTAAACCATGACATTTGGGTTAGTATCTTAATTGGCTAGATAACCAATTGGGTCATTTTACCTGAGATATGATTGCTATTCTCAGCTCTCTTCCATGTATTTATTGAAAATCAGGTGGTAGGGAAGAAGTGGAAGAATTAGTGAGGGCTGTTGCAGAGTGTGTGGCTCAATGCTAATTTATCACCTTGCAACAAAATTAGCATTATGTCAACATTACCTTTATACTTTTTTGTCTATTTCATTTGTGTTTGCCCCCTCCACCATAAATTCTATTTATTCCTCCCATTTATGGGGTGCCTTTTGAAACCAACAATGTTAGAATTATTATGTGCTTCTGTGAGGAGTTATGGAGAATACATTGGTTGATGATTCTACAGTCACAAACTCAATTGCCTTCAGGGCCCAGGCAAGTTACATAAATGTGCAAAGAGACACAGTGTTAGACAGGGAGCAGAGGCTATATAAACTGGAGGGTGCCTGCCCAGCCTAGGGGCATTCAAATGCAAAAATTCACAACACTTCTGCCAGTCCAATTTGGCCTTCCAGTTTCTAGTTTGCAACCCCTGGTGCCCTTATTTCTTGCTCTGAGCCTGTGAGGAATGTTGGTGGTGACAGGGTGATTAGCTGCATTTTATTGGTGAAGGAATTGAAACACAGAATAGTAACTTCACAAAAGTCACACAGGAAATCAGTTTCATGCACACATCTTGTTCAAAGAATAGATTGCAAAAAGGTAAACTAAAAGCATGACCAGAACCTGGCAATGAGCAAGACTAATTTTTTAAAGAAAAATGTTTTCTAATATTTAGACGATTTTTGTAGATTTAATAATATTTTAAAGCATAATAACTGTAATTAAAAACCATGATTACATGCTTTAGACCCTTTTATGATCACACACACACACACACACACATATACAAATGCACTTTTTTGTTGTTTAAATTGAAATTACCTTGGGAAATTTGCTATCTCATCCTTCCTAAGGGATTTTGACTAACATAGGAATTTCCTTGCTTTATAGAAAACCTAATGTTAAGGGGAGCATTTTCTCTTTCCCAGCTGTCCTACAGTTCCCCCTCCCAGGATTATGCTTTATTTACTATTATTATGATTAGCTTTGGGGTAAGAGAAGATTGGGTAACAGATCCGAGAATTCACTTTTAATGTGAATGCTTTGAAATTTTTATTCACTTCTACTACAAGCTGAGAAGTAGGCAAAGCATATTCTGCAAATCAAGCCCGTTAAAATTCCACTGCAAAGCGTGAACTTGACTGACTGCAAGTGGAGCTGTCAGCTCATACAGGCGTCACTGTCAGAGGGCCGTGTCATCTGTCAGTGTCGGTTCCAGCTCACTGTTCCACATAGAGGGAATGCACTGTTGCCTCCCAATTGATAACATGCTGCCAGAAGCATGTTACTTTCTCATCCGTCTTCTTGTAGCTGTCAAAAATGGAATCCATTAATTAGTTTGTTCTTGTGAATTTTAGTTGTTCTGAAGACATGTAAATTTCAAAGTAAGACAAATAAAAATCCCAACCCAAACCATGATGCCAATAAGGGCTCAAAATCCCAAAGTGGCAGCTATTACTGACAGTGGCAAAAACTGACCAGCTAAACTCTGCCTTAAGTGAATATAATGATGTGGCTAGTTTCCCATCCCTTTTAATGAGAGCAAGCTTCCCAAGGCAGCAGAGGGAGAGAGGAAGAGTTAGAGACTCAGGCAGGGAGACGCCCTGAACAGGGCTGTAACTAGTCAGGCAGTTTGACACAACTTAGGGAGTCTGGTTGCTGCTGCTACTGCATGATTACCTTTTTGTATTTTATTTCTCTCCAGTGGCTTTCAAAAAAAGTTTGATGGACTTTATTTTCCTCGTTTTGGGGGGGGGTCCCACAAAGCATAGGCAATTCTGTAAATTCCTTATACTTTAGACAGGGTGCCTGATGTGTAAGTCACCTCAGCACTCCAATATACAGTATATCTACAAATTGAAGGATTATTCCATAAAAATCTTGAAACAAATATATTCAACAATCTTTATGTCTGATACAGTATATTGAAAATATGAATATGGTCCAGCTTAACCTAATTTTTTCCCTTTCTATCGCTTCATGTAAGCATTTATTAAATGACTATTGTGTGTAATTCACTGTGCTAGGCACTCTGGGAAATAAAAAAAAAGATTAAAATTCAGCCATTGTCCTCTAGGCAAACCCTAACTAAAGATAGGCTATGTAGGAAGTACGGAATAACAAACCACGGGAGATAGAAAAGAGAGATGAGGTACATCTCAGGGAATCTGAGAAGGGATCTTGAGCAAGCAGGGCTTGAGCAAAGCTCAGAAGAAAGAGCTGATCTGCACAGGACTTGCTACACTTTGAATGTTTGTTCCCCATTCAACCAAGATGATAATATTAGGAGGTAGTGCTCTGGGGAGCTGATGGCACTCCAAGGGCAGATCCCTCATGAATGGCACCAATGCCCTTACAAAAGAAGCCTTAGAAAGCTGCCCTGTCCCTTCCACCATGTAAGGACACAGCAAGAAGGTGCTGACTATGAGGAAAAGGGCCCTCACCAATCATGATCTGTCAGTGCCTTGATCTTGGACTTCCCAGCCAGACCTGAGAGAAATCAATTTTTGTTGTTTCCTAGATCACTCAAGGACTATGATATTTTGCCATAGCCCTGGAATGATCTAAGCCATAACATCCTCCATTTCTTTTCCTTCATATCATATGTGCAGGAGAAAGGATCCATGAAAGAAGTTAGTCTGCAAATGACTGTAGGACAGAACTTGCACAAATGGAGATGTGCAGGGAGCAGTTTTCCATCTGGAGGTGCCAAGACGAGGCTGGCTCAGCACAGGGGAGGGTGGACTCCCTGAGGAATGTATCCTCCCAAGCACTGTGCACCTCCCCAAAGCCAACACAAATAGTGCTCCTTTTGAGAAATGTGTGAGGAAACAGTTTATTAGTATTGTTCCAGTATTCCATCTATGACTGGTAGTATAAATAAACAGAAGATACAACCAGAAGTATCTTTCTGAGATTTTTTTTCCCCTGCATCAGTCAGGATATAATATAGAATGGGAAAGAATAATCACCAGAATGAATAAAAAATGAGATGAAAATAATTTAGTAGGATCATTTTTAGGATCCTCAAACATTTAAGAAATTTCTAATTCTTTTACTCTTTTACAGTAAATGTCATAGTACTTCAAGATGATTTTAAGCTCCAAGAAGGAAAGAAAAGACTTTGTTCTGCTCATTGTTGAATTGGTACAACCAAAAAGACCGTGTGGTTCATAACAGGAACTCAATCAGTATATATTAAATGTGTGTGTGTGTGTGTGTGTGTTTTCTAAACCTATCAATTGTACCTCAGTTGAGTCCCAGAAGTAGAACAACTCAGTCCCAGAAGTAGAAGCTCAGCTTCATTCTGCCAGCAAACATGAGGGACAACTTAATAGTTTGAGATGAAGTTTTGCTAAAAGGATAAAGGGTTTTTTTCTGTGGATTTAAAGTCTGGAAATTTGTCAATTAATTTGATCATAGTTATTGTTATGATTTGAGTTAAATTGACTTAAAGGAAAAATAACTTAAATTGATAGCTTAGAAAAATGAACAAATGCAAAGGAATCTTCCTGATGCCAAGAATGTGCTTCTTTCTAAGAAATGCTATAATAAGTTTGTCCCTTAAAAAAGTGAAATGACTGGCTATCTGGTTAATTCAGTCCCTTTACTTGATAATTCAAATAATTCAGTTAGCAAGTTGTATTTTACATGAAGAAAACTAGTTTGACTAGTGTAATAACCTCTCAACTTCACCTTGGAATATACAGTCCAGGCTTAGTGTATAGAGGTCCAGAATGTTAACCCACTGTATCACTGATAGCTGCAGGTGGTTTATTGACAAGTGTCCAATAAATAGGAGTCAATACGGCCACCTCCCTGGACTAGATCAATAAGAAGAAAACTACATCCATGTGTGGAGTAATTTCTACAGGTGTGGCACAGATGTAAACTGGAGCACTATTCACACTATGCAACAAAGAATGGGCACTCATGGTTCAGAGTCCTGGAAGTCCCCTTCTAGGTCATGCATTAATCATTTACCTGTCCGATAATGAGGGAGAGGCCAGGGCAGCAAGGAAGGGAACATGGGTGGTGAGGGCAGGGGTACTTTGGCAGTAGTCATTTCCTCCTGATATAAAAGCATTTGAACAGTCGACCATAGTTCTGCAAACCAGTTAAGAATTAACCCTGGATACAGGCATGAAATCTGTTTTCCACCCATAAAGAGCTTCTATTGAGTGTTCGGTACCATTTGAAAAAACATCCTAGCTAGAAGGAACATGGGCCAACTAGCCGAGTTGAAGTCTTTAGGAAATTGTGCTCTGGGTGTGTGTTGATAGATCCAATGTAATCCAAGGTTGGCCTGGGTAGGATCAATGCGTGCCTGATGCGAGCAGTTGACACAAATCAGAGAGGGATTAGAAGGTGTCCTTTAACCTACCGAGGTGTCATACTCTGCAAATCTTTCACATACCTCTGACACAGTGACTCTTCACATCAAAACCCAGGTCAATGATAAGAATGATAAGTTCACTCTGATAAGAATGGACCACTGGCCATGCAAATGCCATCTGGAGAACTGATCTCAGGTGTCCCCACAAGTCAGAGGTCAAATCATTAACTTGACTTTCATTTCATCAGAGTTAAGTATCACTCAAAAGTAGGCTGGATTTACCTGCTAAGAATCATTTTAAAACATGAATAGAGTTGTAGTGTTGGCAACCCATCTGAGCCCTTTCTGTTAGAGGAATCCCTTGGAAGCAGGTGATTGCTCATTTAATTTTTTAAATAATGAACATATTTGTCCTTGTCTATGAATTCTAGCCATGAAATAAGACAGCAATTTTATTAGTTGTCTATAAATAACATAGCAGGATCTCTTAACCTAATTTCTATATGTAAGTTTCCTCCTTCTAATTGAATGCTTTTCTCTTTCATTAAAGTCAGCTTCCCATGACCTTTAAATTCAGTTAGAAAAGTTAATCCTCTGGTTAATCTGGACCAATTGGTTTCTGAAACACCACTCAGTGACAAACCATTATTTCTAGTTCAGTTTTTAATTGGTTAGAATGTTATTGCTGCAAGATCCAGTAGCTGTCAGATTTGCCTGCTAGCCAGTCTGAGCTTTCTGGACATATTCCAAGTCATTAAAGCAACATCTCCTGTTCAAGCTGGGGATATTTATCCTGAACCCAAGTCTGATGCTCTCTCCTTCTCTTATTTAATTAAGGCCTAAGGAATGTTAGAGGGTGTCCTGCTGCAGACAGGGGACAAGTACACTTTTGAAAAAAGAAAATCTGAGGTTCTGCTTTCTCATGTTAAATGTATTTTTGAATGATTAGATGAAATTCTCATGCAAATCACAACTTAGCACTAATGTGAAATATGTTTTCTTAGATACTTTATGACTCTTACCTCAGTTTTGAATTTTTCCTTGTGCTAAAGACTCCTAAAGAGGACAGCCATATCACAGCATCAGAACACAAATCGAAGTCAAATACACAACTTACTGCAATTATTTTATTCTTACAAAGAATGGGTCTTCTATTTTCTTTCTAGTTGTCGTATTAATATTTCAGAAGGTAACTAACAACATATTACTGTTTCAATCACCCTTCTTTTAAACAATAACAAAATCAGAAATATCATCCATATATATTTTTCCAGTTATGTGTGTGAAGATAGTGTTGCCTATAGGCTTGTCGTCAGAATCCTGAATTTAGATCTAAGCTTTCTCCTGACTAAGCTGAGTGACCTTGAGTAAGTTACTCAAGTTCTCTGGCTTCTAACTGCACCCTCAAAAAGATAATAGTAAAATGCTGTTTATCTTACAGTTTTCTAAGTGATGAGTATTAATCCTAAAATGTAAACAAACTGATTTGAAAACACTAATATTTGTGAAGTCAAAATTTTATTATAAGAAGCCATCACACTGCAGGAGTTCTTGAATTTACAGTAAGAATCAGCTTTATTCACTGGCATGGGAGTCTTACTCTTCTTCACGTCTTTCTTCTCTTCATCCACCCTGTCCAACCCCAACTCACCTCCGCTCAAAGGACTAGTGCCCAGGAATTCCTGTTTCAGTCTTCTTGTCTGCTTCTCATGGTCTGTGCCCTTGGTTTGCCTGATTTCATTAAGAAGTGCAAGGTAGGAAGAAAGCTTCTCCCCACCTGGTGCTTCCTTCCACGTGGAAAAAATCCCACAAGTAAAATTTCCCTGGTCCTTTCCTTCTTCCCACTTACTCAACCCTTTGGTAGGCCAGGTAAGTTATCAAATTGGTAAATGTGGAAAGACTGACCTGGGTCTGCTTGGCTCAGAGTGTTCCTCATCTCAGTACTAAGTGTTATCTGTCCATTTGTGATAGTCTACTTGTCACTCAGTGGGCAATTCTGAGGCTCAGCATTACGAAGCCTACTTGTCACATATGTGTGTCACTTTCTCTGCTGTGAGCTGTATCTGTTTGAATTTCTCTCTCACTTTCTCTTAAATTTTTCGTTTGGTTGATTCAGAGCTCTGGTGGAGAGTATGGGTATTATTTTTTGGACCCCCTCAAGCCCTCCAATTTAACAAACCCATATCTTCACCCTTTATTCCCACCAAGCTCCAGATCCATATACCAATTGTTTCTAAAGAATTCTATCTGTATGTTTCATTCATATACAAAACTAAACAATGTTCAATGATCAAACTAATTTGAACTCTTTATTTTTTTACCCCAAATAGGCTCCTTTCTTTCCACATACAATGCCTGAAACCTGGGGACCATTTTGTAAATACTCCTTGTATCTAATAATTACTTAATGATTTCGTCTCCTAAATCCAGCATCACCTCTTCATCCCAGAGGCTTCTGTCCTTGTTCAAGCCTCTCTCAATGCCTTCACTTCACACCACCAGAGTAAACTTATAAAAACGTAAGTCATTCTACTCTCAAAGCTCTTCTCTGAAGTCTCTTCCTAATGAGAATAATATCTACTGCAATCAGGCCTGTGTCCACTAGGGTTCTCTCCCTGTTTTGCTCCACTCCAGCCAATTGGCCTCCTTTCCTTCTTGACCTCTCCAAGCTCTCCCTCTCAGCGCTTCCATACTTGTTGTTTTCCCTGTCTGGAATTGTCTCCCTCACATCTTCACTTGATCATTTCCCTGACAACATCCAGCTCCCTGCACAACCTTGTTTCCTCAGAGGGAAACTCTCTAACTGCACATTTACCTAGTCCTCATCCCAAGCTACCACCACCCTGCTTTGTTTTTCTCTGTATCACTCACCATGAACTGGCATCATTTATGAAATTATTTACACTAGACTGTAAGCTCAATGAAGATGAGGAATTTCTCTGCTGGTTCACTGCTGTTATCTGCAGCACCTAAAGCTGCTTGGCACACAAGTGGCAGTAATAAGCACAGGCTGAATAAATAAATTGGACAAATATTTCAATTCATCTCCCACCTCAAGTCACAACCCTCTTTAATTCCTCCTTCATGCTGTAGTCAATACTTTCTCTAGAGAACACACTAGGTATGTAAACCCTTCTACTCAAGGACTAACTGAAAGCTCCTTGGCACATGACACCAGATTCTCTGTGGGCTGGCTCTGAGCACCTCACAGAGCTCGTGTCCTTCCACTCCTCTGACGTCTGTCCCATTCCAAATACTCTCATCTACCTGTCACTCCCCACAAGGCACATTCATATTTTCATAGCTTTTGAAAAAGTATCACTCCTGTGCCAAGAATAGCTTCACCACCCCATCTGACTGACATTCCTACATATTCTCTAAAACTCAAAGCATCACCATGGCCTCCTCCTTAGACTGCCCAGCACTGAGAAAAGCTTTAATGCTGCATGCATCACATCTGATTGCAGTCATGTATATGCACGTCTCAGGGTCAGCATCCTGAGAACAAGGACATAGCATTAATCCAACACTTAGCAGAGCACATGGTCCACAACAGGGGTTCAGTGAGGTTTGTTGGATGAATAAGCAAGTAAGTGACTGAAACTCAAACCACTGGGGCACTGAGTCTAGTGGACCAGCCCCTTTTTGTATCCCAGCTCCTTTCAACTCTCCAACCTCTAGACTGACCCAAGAATCCTGAGTCAGGACCATCAGGAGAGCTGCACAAAGACTTCTGAGTGCACAAGAAGGTGAGAAGTCAACCTCGCAGGTCCCAGACTCTGACCTGAGTATTGACTGCTACTCTGTTAACATGGATGAGCCCATCACTATGCCACTGTTAGAAAGGCACACTGTCCTCAGCTCCTTTAACTCTACATTTCCTAATCTGACTCCATCCCTTATCTACTTCAGATACCTAGACTTTTCCCCATGTTCTCAGGTACACATCAAAATGCCTTTGGCTCTAACCTCTTCTCCCAGCATTCTTTCCACCTTTAAAAAAAAAAAAACAAAACAAAACAAAAAACCCTGAAACCTGGCCATATCCAAAGGCGCCCCCTCACTGGAGGTTTTTGACATGTGGAAACTAATTTTTTTTCTCACAGTCCACCTAAAAATGGACTTAGAGCTGAATTAGGTAGCCTCCTCATTCCTCATTTCCTTCAGGATCATTGAGCCTCTCTTCTGCCTTTGAACCCTCAGCTCCTTTCAGGTTTTTGCCATCAGACCATACTGTAGGGAGCCATCCATATCTGGCAGAATCAGATTTGGTCCAGCCATGGGATACAGAGGCCTGACTCCCAGGAACTGGCATCCATGATAGACTGTTCCAGATAGCTTAGGAAGTAGTGGCCTTGTGTGGGAGCAGCTTACCTTCTGTCATGCTAGTTCCCTGAGCAAATGGCTTCCCTAGCTCCACCCCATCCTGTTCCTTACAGAAGAAGCCCCTCCTGGTCCCAGCCCCCTTTACCTATGTGACTATAAAATAAAGGAGAGGTGGGCTACTCCATCTTGTTAGAGGCCAGATCTGGTATGGCCCAATCTGTCACACCCCCTCTCATTTGAGAAGAGTATTGGCTTCTGTGTTTATTTATTAGATAAGTTTATTGATAATTAATTGATTTATTGCCCGCACCTGGTTCTCCAGCAGTTAACCCTTCCCTCATCCACACCAGACATGTCCGAAACCCCCGCACCATACCAACCAGAATCCCTGCCTCTCTTAGTCATCTTCCAATCGCCAGTAGTCCCACCCATTCCTCAAAGATGTCAGTACCGTACCAGAGTCATTGTCACGTCAACACTGCTTTAGCATTAATTGGTAATTTTTATATCTGAAGGGATAATACCTCTGATATTCTGGCCTTTTCTCTCCAGTTATCTTGTTCTCCACCTGATCTCAGTCATTCACTCCCAGGGTCACAGATTACACACTATGCCTGGTTATCAATGTCTGCAACCTACTGTAACTTCAACTTCAAGCCTCCTATTCTTCTTTCTTTTCTGCTTATTCCCTCTAATATCCTAATTTCAATAATATTTCAATTTGGATCCCAATTCATTGACTCAGGATTCCATCATTCCACTGCTCACCATCCTCTAATATGTAAATTAAAACTTAAAAAGAATTTTAAAAGAAAAATATATTTTAAATCCAAATAATAATCCTAACGTGAATGTTCAAAATTCCCAGTCATTACCTTAGGATTTGGGAATTTATTTCCTTCCTAGATCTGGACTAGGAAGTCAATCTTCAGGGCTGTGTTTAGTCAGGACTTCAGGGCTGTTCTTTCAGTAATTTTCCTATCAAGTAGACAATTTGGAAGCCCTTTAAATAGCAACACATATTGACAAGACCTCAAAATATAAATTGCTTTGATAGTATAAACCAATTTGATTAAAAAATTCTTATTCTTGGGGTCCCTGTACTGCTGGGCAGACAAACTCAATCCTAATTTTGTCTTTCTTCTGAAGCACCTGATGAAGTGATTGATAGCTTCATTAGCAGAGATGGGTGTGGCTGCTATTATGTATGAACAGTTACTTAGGATGGAATAAAGATGTATCCAACAGTGCTGAGATGAAAGAGGCACTAACTTATTAATTTTTCTGTGTGAAAATTAGTCATTTTGACAATAATATAGACTGTAATAGTTTAACCATTGTTTAAAGTGATTTCTTTACATTTAACCAGACCTAGAAGATAGCATGGTATTATGGTCTATATATGAGGTGTCCCCCAAAAGCTCACATGCAAGGCAATGCAAGAAAGTTTAGAGGTGAAATGACTGGGTTATGAGACCCTTATCCCAATCAGGAAATTAATCCCCTGATAGGGTTTAACCAGGTGGTAACTGGTATGGTTATAGACAGGTAGGGTATGGCTGGAGGAGATGGGTCCCTGGAGGGCATTCCTTTGGGGTATATGTTTTGTCTTGGTTGAGCAGAGCTCTCTTTGTGCTTCCTGATGTCATGTGTTACAGTTTGGATGTAAGGTGTCCCCCAAAAGCTCACATGTGAAATAATGCAAGAAGGTTCAGAGAAGTGATTTGGTTGAGAGAGTCTTAATCCAATAAGTGAATTAATCCCCTGAAGGGATTAACTGAGTGGTAACTGAAGGCAGCTGGGGTGTGGGTGGAGGAGGTGGGGCACTGGGGGAGTGGCTTTGGGGTACATATTTGTATCTGGCAAGTAGAGATCTCTCTGTTTTCTGATCACCGTGTGAGCTGCTTCCCTCTGCCATACTCTTCTGCCATGATGTTCAGCCTCACCTTGAGCCCCAAGGAATGGAGTCTGCTGTCTATGATTGAGACCTCTGAAACCATGAGCCCAATAAACTTTTCCTTCTCTGCAGTTGTTCTGGTTGGGTCCTTTTAGTCTCAGCAGTGAAAAAGCTGACTAAAACATCATGTTCCCAGCTGCTTTCCTCTGCACACTCTTCCACCATGATGTCCTGCCTCACTAGGACCCAGAGGAGTGGAGCTGGCCATCTATGGACTGAGAGCTCTGAAACCATGAGCCCCAAAATAAACTTTTTCTCCTCTAATTGTTCTTGTCAGGTCCTTTGGTCACAGCAGTGAAAATGTTGACTGAAACACATGAAAAATAAAGTGAGCAAAAGCTCACCTAAAAAATTCACCTTAAAAACCATTTCCTATTTTGGTTCTTCTACCCAGGGTGGAGAGAAGGAGATACCATTGAACACAGAGGGGAAAAATTAGAGTTGAGACACCAGTTAGGTAGTAAATCTATACAAGAATAGTTTTAAATGAGAAAAACTAATAACAGGAATTTGGGAGGATTGAGACACATCTGTATTCACCTACGTATGGTAGATAGATGGACAGATATAGTTTTGGTAAGAAATAACATTGTGCTTTTTTTTCTTTATCTTCTAATTTTTATCACTTATGGAAGGAATTGTGTTAAGATTGAGAGAGAAAGGATGGATCCTTAGTAACTCTGCCTAGAGAGGAAAATTTCTAAGCATGACTTACCTGACAGTTAAAATCAATTAAGGACCAAGAGAGTCATAAACCAGCACATGCCTGGAATCTATTGTAAAATTTCCTGGAAAAGTGGAACAAAGAAAAAAATTCTGCTTTCTCACAGTAGAAGGAAAACATTCTTTTAATTGGATCAGATTATTTTTCATCTCTTGGGTTTTAAAGATTGACCAGAACAATAAGTACCTCCAATACATTTTAAGCCAATCAATGTGACTTGAACATTAGAGAAGAGTGCCATTCTTCTACCAGACAGGTAGCAGGAATCAGTGAACTAACAGAGGGCTGGTGTCAGGAGTACTGGATAACGTTCATGAGGCAGTACCTACTGGGAAACCTCACAGATATTACAGAACTTCACAAATATTACTTTTAGGAAATAATATTCTGTATAGACATATTTTATATGATGACTTTAACATGTCTATAACACACATAAACATATACAAATATATGTATAGATACACATGTGTGTACACATACATACATACATGCATACATACATATAATTTTTAAACTTCTCACTTTAGGTTCTAATTTCATGGGGATGTCGATAAGAAATAACACAAAATATACATGTATTCTATCTAATGTCACTTTCCTTCTTTCCAAAAGGAGCTGTCCTATGAAACTGATCACCAGTCTTTATAGTGTATCATGTTAGTGAGGAGATAGTAACTGAGTTTTATCATAATATAGTGCCTTAGCATATTTTCGTGCCATTTAAGAAATTTCACTTTTCTGATTATGAAATTAATACATATCTGTTAGAAAAATTGAAAAAAAACACAATCTTAATACACAAAGACATGTAATTAAAATTTTAATAGATGCCTTCTAATATTTTTCTATATTTTTATTTGTAATTTTACTATAAAGCAATTTTATATTCAGATTTTTTTCAATCAGCCTTGTAAACTTTTCCCCATTAAAAACTTTTATAAATATGAACAATTATGAGTAGGTTTGGGTGGGTCAAAATTAGACATCTCCCCCATTTTTGAGGTTATCCTCAGGAGACTAGCTTAGTGGAAGAAAAGTAGTAGTAGTAAAGGAGGAGATGATGAATGGTGGTACACTAGTACCTCTTTATCTGTAGGGATCCATTCCAAGGTCCCCGGCGGATACCTGAAACCTCAGATACATATACTATGTTTTTTCCTGTGCATACAAGTATGCATACCTGTGATAAACTTTAATTTATAATTGGGCATAGTAGGGGGTTAATAACAATAAATAAAAGAACAATTTAAATAATTTACTGTTGTAAGAGTTATGTGATTTTTGAGTTTCTTTATTTACTTAATAATGGTCTCAAAGCACAAGAATAGTAATGCTAGCAATTTTAACATATGAAAGAAAAGCCATAAAATACTCTAAGTAAAACAGTGCAACTCCTTGATGTAGTAAGGAAAGAAAAAGAATCATATGCTGAGGTTGCTAAGGTATATGTAAGAACAAACCTTCAATCTGTAAAATTATCAAGACTGGAAAGAAGTTTCCACTAGTTTCGCTACCAGTTTTATGGAACTGAAATAGCAGCAGGCACAGTCTCACATAAGGGGTGCTACTGTGTTGAGGAAGGATGAAGTGGACATGGGGGAGAGATCTTGCCCAATATCTCTGGCCCACTCAAGCCATCTACTGCTCCCGTTTCCTATGGCACACATTTGTTTTATCTTTATCCCTTCTCCTTTACCTACTACTTCTCATTGTATCATTCTTTTCCCCAGTGTTATTCCTTCTGTTACTATTTTAGTTATATTTTTGTCACTGGGACCAAAAGACCTGACAAGAACAATTTAGAGGGGCAAAAGTTTATTTTGGCTCATGGTTTCAGAGGTTTAGCCCATGGTCGGCCAGCTCCATAGCTCTGGGCCCAAGATGACATAGAACGTCATGGCAGAAGAGCATGGCAGAGGGAAGCAGCTCAGCACACAGAAACCAGGAAGCAGAAAAAGAAAGTTCCACTCACCAGAGACAAAATGTAAAGCCGAAAGGCATCCCCCAGTTATCTTTCCTCCAGCCACATTCTACCTGCTTACAGTTACATTCAACTAATCCTTATCAGTGGAAAGGTATGACTTCCATAATCTAATCATTTTCTTTGGACCATTCTTGCATTGTTTCACACATGAGCATTTGGGGAGAACACATCATATCTAAACCTTAACAGTTACCCATGCTTAAATTTACCAGTGTCACCTGAAGTATGACTGAACTCTTTGGTGCTCTCCCAGAATTAACGGCCCTAAAATCTCTACGGACATAATGTATTGTGGCAAATAAAGGATTAATGTAGACGCCACCACCACTGATTTAATAATAACAAATCCAAAAATATTTCAGGCACTAATACTAAAACTCTAGTAGAAGAAATTTCCATTTATACCCATCCACCACTGCAGATAGGTGATAGATAAACTTAAGGGAGTGAGGAGGCGAAATAATTATAATAATTACAGTTCTTACCATTCTGATGTGAATGGATACATTTCACCACTACAGCATATGAAATGGTAAAGTATTATTTTTAGGAAAAACATTTAGTCATCTGAATAGAAGTAGTGGGTGGTGTGAAGAATACTTGGGGCCAGGAATATTGGTTCTTAAATCTCCCAAATCCCTTGTGTCTATCACATATGGATGTTCGGAAAGTACTTTCCATAGGAATAAGTGGTAGTACTATTAAACACATAGCACAGTGGCAGGGAAAATAAGCCTTTCAAAAAATGTTAGCTATTTTGTATATAATGAGATAATACAAAGACTGGAAATAATGTTTTCAATGAATAGCTTTGTTTCTCTCCTGACCTAGTGATTGGTATATGCTCTCCCTAGCAGAGCGCACAGCAGAAGCCACAATTCAGGACCTGTCATTGGAAAGGAATAATAAAGTTGTGATCTCTGTAACCCAAATTTTAAAAGAGTGACCAAGAACTCTGGAAAAGGCTAGTAATCTGTTGCATGACCAGTGCCTGATCCGATTATAACTCTTCCCACTGAAACAAAAATCCCCTGGTTAATTGGTAAAATGGAGGCTTGTCTAGCCTCCATTGGTTAGAATGGAAGTTGGAAAATCCAATTTCCCTTATTTCTCTGGGCTCTGGAATCTGCTTCTTGGAAAACTCCCCTTATCTCTATTTTTCTGTGGGTCAGGCAGTAAATATTCTGAAGAAGGATGGAAATTGAGAGGCTAATTGTATTTGAAGATTACTAATTCTAAGAGAAGGAGCATCTTTCCAGTACAGCTTTGTTTTTTTTGTTTTTTTGTTTTTTGGTTTTTTTGGTACCAGAGATTGAACCCAGGGGCACTCCACCACTGAGCTGCATCCCCAGCCCTTTTTTGTATTTTATTTAGAGACAGGGTCTCACTGAGTTGCTTAGGGCCTTGCTCGTTGCTGAGTCTGGCTTTGAACTCACAATCCTCCTGCCTCAGCCTCCCAAGTGCTGGGATTACAGGCGTGCGCCACCACGTCTGGCACAGCTTTGTTTTAAGGAAGAATAAACCTTGATCATAAACTCATTAGAAGCTTCCCTGTGACATTAGTTTACAGGAGTTCTAAAACCAACTGGAGAGATGACTATTTGACTTTCTGATAGAAATCTTGATAGTTAACGAGCATTGCATATCACAGAGAAATTTGGCAAAGTGATCAGTTCGAATGTACTCTGAGCGATTTATTTTAATTTTCTAGCTCAGGGGGCACAGGTAAGGCAGTAGACATTGTTGGGTCACTGAAAAGACTGTTAGTGTCATGTAAGGCTCACTTACATCTGCTTACCAAGAAATTGAGCAACAGCATACTTTATAATTCTTCACTGCAAACAATATCTCTGAGTCACTAGCTCCATAAGGAAGGGCAATGATGTGAATTACTCCCCAGAGTCTAGCTTGTTGTGGTTCAGAGATAGGTGATGGGGTGGCCCCCTGGGAATGTGCTGGAAAGATGTGCTGTCCTTCAGTTCTCAGGGGACTTACACAAAGGATACAAATGCTTTTCCTTTTATCCCTGTTGTCCAAGATTCCTGAAGGTCTTCCCTTCTTCTTTCTTTTTTTCATGCAAACTTCATTTATTTTTGTTTGCCTATTCTATCTCTTCCAATGGAGTTTTAAAAAAAGCACCTCACAACTTGCCAACATTTTTTTATTTCTCTTTTGATTAACCTTAGTCATTTGTGGAAAGTAGGTAGGATTCTCCTACTCCTACTCCTAGGATTCTCCTACTCCTCAAAAATGAGACTCTGAGAACAATTTTTAGTTTAACAATGTAACCCCAAATCTGCTATTCCTAGTCACGAAGATGCTGGTGGGGATGAAGACACACCAGAAATTCCTGCCTAATTATCTTCACATCAAGAGACCTGGAATGGAAAAAGTGATATATGGGGAAGGTGTGCAGATTATTTACTCAGCTGGTTCACAGACTGAGGGCCCTGTTTGGGTAAAAAGGAGAGATTTTGAATCTTTACTTCCAGAAATCCCATCCCTGGGTAGAAAGATGACCTAAAATCCCAGCTTCCAGTGCCCAGCCCTGTCATTGATCCTTGCTATAAAACCCTCTAGTCGAACCTGGTGTTTTCTTGAATGGCACACAGAGAAATTTGGCAAAGTGATTTACTCTGGATTTCCCTCTGACAGATCTACAGAGGCCCTCAGAAGGCTTGGAGAAACAGGTAGTATGGTCCAGCTAAAATTCAGTAAATAAAGTCTACTTTCTCTGAATGGACTTTCACAAATATGGTCAACAGGAGGAAAGATAGAAGTAAAAGGTAGTTATCATCATATGATCTAATGTCAGTCTAGCAAAAGCCATGCTGAGCTAATTGCATGTATATTTAAAAAATAATCATCTTAGTTACTTATTCTGTTAATGGAGAGATTTAAAAATTGAACCTTAAGTTCAGTCTTTTTTTATCTTTTTCTTTTACCCTAAATATTCAAATATAAGAAGGAATAATACTTATGGTTTGAAATATATAGCATTCATATCTGGCACATACATAAAGATGCCTACTTGAACAAGTTTTATAGGGACATCAACAGTTCACTTACTATACGCTAGGTACTAGCCTAAGAAACTTTTATGAATTATTTCAGTTAATCTTCACAATAAAGCTTCAGGCTATTATTATCCTCATTGTACAGATGAGAAAACTAAACCTTAGAGGTATTTAAAGATATTTGATAACTGGCACAGGTGTTACAACACTTAAAAGGATCAGGATTCAAATCTAAGCACTCCGATTCTAGAGTCCATGCTCTTAACCATGAGGTATTCTGCCTCCAAGAATAAAAAAATGTTTTCTGTGTACTAGTTCCTAGGCTTCTCTAAAAATGGTGGCCAAGCCTTTTAGATGTGTGACAACAGTTCCTTGCTGTTGGTTAGAACCCCTTTCAGGCTCCTGCCACCACCATGTATTTTGTCTCCTGGGCAAAAGTCCTGTTCCTTCCTCATCACCTAGCCTTGGTCAGAGCAGATGCAGGTCTTACTGATGGCTCCTCAGCTAAGGCAGTTAACACTGCTCAGGGAGAGAACTGCAAGCCTTATAGAGAAACATCTCCTTCAATATCTTTGAACTACCTGAATTACTTTATAAATTATCACATCATCAGATTCAGAGGTTGCAATAGTAAACTATTTAAAATATTTATTTCATTTCCAATCTAAGTTAATGAGAACCATATCACCTTTCTACTTCCATTAGAGCAACATGCTGCCAGTATACACTTGGAAATAATAGTAACTTTAATTTGTGACAAGCTTTCAAGTGCTTCCATATCTATTTCTGACTTAATTTTCATAAAAACTCCATGAGTTTATCTCCATTGTTCCTGTTTATAGGTGAGTCCATTAGAGACGTGAAGTGCCTTGGCTCAAGGTCAAGGAAAAATGACAGTCTTGACACCCTATACCAAGTTTTCTGTCTCAAAACATAGTTTGCCTAGATATTATGGAGTTACTTACAGTTGAATTTCACTTTCATTTATTCTCATTTCCTAATTGTGTATATCCTACACACTTTCCCATGTTCCCCTGTCTGGCTTTTAAGTAGGTAATAACCATCTAATCAACCTTGACGATTTGAGTCTTAGATAACCCCTTCTGTCTGTGGGAGTCATCTGTCATCTAAATAACTTGAAGGTTATTCTTGACGTTTATAACCAGGATACAGTGAATCTGTGGCATCAGACACCTATTCATAAATGGAATAACTGCAAATTTAGTGTTACACACACAGTAGTAGATTGAGAGAACAGAAATTAATCCCCAAGAATGTACAGGTGGGTAAGTTCCTGCTCTTTCCTGAGCTCAGTTTTCATATTAGAAATCCAAGAACATTGATTAGTATCTAGCTCATCTCTAAACTCACTTTTTAGAGTCTGTTCATTCATGCTGAGAGATAAAGGACAGCAGTGAATGTGGAAGCAACAGGAGGCCAGAGAATAGAGCTGGTAGTCTCCTGATTCAACAACCATAGACTACAGGTGCAGAAAGACAAAAGCTGGGAAGAACTTGAAGAGCTCAAGGAGTTACTATCAGGAGGAATGGCAACTTCTAGTGAATTCTTCTTTATGCTCAACAACCCAAGTCACCTATGCTTTGTTTTCCTCTAATTTCTATGATTGAGTGTTTGATGATAGCCAGTGGTCAATAATGAAAAACAGAGAAGCTATTTGGTCAAGAATAAGATTCAAACTTTGGAGATTATCCATGAAATCTTTCTAGAGCTCAAACCACTGTGAGGGAAATTGTAGATAAGTCCCCGCAACCTTGCCACCTTTCTCAATGTGTAGCAGTACTGGGGCTGGGGAATTAGATTCAGCTTCAAGGATAGGTTTGAGAGACATAGGTCAAGTGTAGGACTGTGGTAGTTTTCTGATTCTTGTGCCAGTATTTGGCTTGGAAATCTAGGATCAGTTCAATAAGCAAAAGGCCTTAGTCTGATGGCAAGGAATTAATTGCTCAGGAAGGAATTCACTCTTCCACATTGTTTCTTGAACCTCTTGTGCACTACATCATCCTCGCACATTCAAGTCCAGTCACACTGGCATCATACTTATTTCTGGAACATTTCCTGAGAGTCTTTGTATTATTGGCTGTTCCCTCTGCCTAAAGTAATTCCTCTTCCTTGTCCTAATGCTAATTCCCTCACCTCTTTTCTAGTCTTTGCTTAACTGTCAACTTCTCAATGACATGTACTCTGACTTTCCTATTTGAAATTGCAATCACACCTTTATTTTTCAATTTCTTTCCCCCATTTGTTTTCCTCATCCCCAATGCCTTTAAACATTCTATATAACGTAGTTATTTATTTATTGCATATTTCCACCTGCTATCATGTAAACATCTGGTAGGTATCTTTGCATTGCTCACTACTTCACCTGAAATGCATATCATCATGCTGTAGCACCTGTCTGGCTCGCATTCAATACCTTCTCTCCATTGCATGTGTTTATAATCAGTCACAATCTGGATCCATTATACCTGTGTAGATTTCCCTTGCCTGAATTCAAATTGTCTGAAGTTCAAATGTAGAGCAGATGATTAC
This sequence comes from Glaucomys volans, assembly GCA_020662805.1. NCBI lineage: Eukaryota > Metazoa > Chordata > Mammalia > Rodentia > Sciuridae > Glaucomys > Glaucomys volans. Next base: position 1,065,115 of record JAJEJO010000087.1, read on the forward strand.
GTAAAAAATATAACTGATCATCCAGTAGGGACAATTTGGAGAGTAAGAGGAGAAGCTGTTAATAATTATGTTACCACACATTAATAGACACCACCATGGGAAAACCAAGACTGAGGGTCACTCTGCTTATGGAAGAGTGTGGTCCAGGGAGCAAGAGTAAAGGACTAGGAAGAGAAACAGGAAAGGAGGGAGAACACACACACTAACATGCTATTGATCTACCTCTTACTCTGGGTACTTGGCTGCTGGGTTCTTGAGGTAGTCTGAGGGGCGCCTGTGCTATGTGTCTTAGAAGCAATACGCAAAGAAGAAAGAGGATAGCATTTATGCCTGGGACCTTCCCTGCTAGTCAGTGATTCTCCACAGGGCATTTATAGGATGTATATAGACATGTGGTGAGTAGTTATTGTAGGACCCCTGCCAAAGGCCTCCTATGAGAAAGCCTCCTAAGTAGCAAGAGGCACGTGGCCCTGACCTGATGCTGAGTGCTGTCAGGCTACACTGTGTGAGCCTGGCAGGACCCACTAGGAAGAGGAAAAGGAAGAGGTAAATTCACTGAAAGAATGACTGCACAAAGACACTGGCAAGACTGAGAGAATACAAGTGGTGAATAATGGGAACCCAATATAGAGCTTTACACTTTGAAATGTAGGGTACTGCATGGACCACTGCCAGAAGAAAACATAAAAGAGCCAAGAAGACAAAGAACCTGTCCAATTTGATAACTACGTTGGCTGTCACTTAATTTAATTGATCTATAGATTTCTTTATACATTATGCCAATCTTAAAAAAGAAAAAAAAACTTTCTCAAATCCATGCATAGTCACCCAGTGTGGTATGTGGGGAATAATTTTGCTTTAGAGTTTCTGTCTTTTGACAGCTTTTTTTCTCCCCATGGATAACATGACTTTCTAATGGGAACAACAGCATAAAACAAATCTTTCCAAGTCTGAGATACTGTATCTTTCTGCTGTCCCCCTATTTCCCTTTCTCCAGTCTGCCCTCCCTTTTCCTGCCCACTTTCAGGCTACATATGATGAAGAGATGCAGCTGTGGTAGTCATAAAGGGTTTGGGCATGCAATGCCTGGGCAAGAGCTATGATGCAGCTTCTCCCCAAGGAGGAGAAATGAATCCCAGGTCTCCCATAGCATTTGGATTCTCAAGATTTCAAAAGTGCTACATCAGCATGGGCCAGAAACAACACAGAGTTTCTCTATTTAGTAAATATAAAATAAGTTTCAAGAAATCCATTGTGATAAAATTAAAATATGGAACCCAAGGGTGTTCTAAAATGCTACCTAGAGGTTTGCTGGGGAAATTCTATGAGATATTGTTCCCTGAGCTTTGGTATTATCAGAAAAATAGTGGGTCCTTGCAAGTGGTTGCATTTCTGCCTCTAAAAGTGTTATGGGAGGACTGAGGTGGAATTCAGGTGTGCAGTTTGGAAAGAGTTTTAGAGAAGTGGATGGATTTGAGACTTACACAAATCCCACAAAGATCTATTATTTATAAACCATCTGCATGTGTCTGAATATGGGTTGCCAACTGGGAGGACTATAACCTCAGTTTGGCAGAGTAAGGCTCCCTGGGCCCGAGGCAAGTGGCTGAGGATGAGTCCTGAGGGCACAGACTTCTAATGTGATGACCTCAGTCTTCCCAGGGCTACCTAGGTGAGGGTATAAAAGGCACACATACCAGGACCACATTTTGGAAAGAGGCTTTACTGTCACCCTAAAAGATCCATGGAAAGAGTGGAGATGGAGCTGGTGTTTGAATTGGGAGTCTTTGCCATTACTTTGATCTTTACTATCAACTTGCAGGTGAGGAGTCATAGTAGAACTTATCTATGATGAATCCTCTTTATACCTTTTCTTGACAATAGTATTAGCCATCCTCATGTTACTATAACAAAATACCTGAATCATTCAGCTCATGGTTTTGGAAGTCCCAGTTCATGATCAAGTGACCTCATTGCTTTGGATTTCTGGTCAGAATGCCAGATGACAATGGCAGAAAGTATGTGATGGAGCAAAACCTCTTGCATCACTAGCCAGGAAACAGAAAAAAAGGAAGAGGTCAGGGTCCCACAATCCCCTTTGAGGACACACTGCCAACAACCTCAGGACCTCCCCTGAGGTCCCGCTTCCTAGAGGTACACAGCACCTTCCAATAGCACCAAACTGGGAATGAAACCTTTGACACATGGACCTCTAGTCTATACTTATCCATATTCAAACCAAGCAATAGTTATAACCTAATCCCTTTTCAATCCTATGCCTACTTCTCTTAGTATTTTTAAAGTTCCATGTAATTTATCATACAAAGACTATTTAATTAGGTCAGCATTTTCTGAGATTAACCTTCCTGAAACCCAATCTGCTGTGGTTCTTCTCATTTGTCCCCAGCACTCTCACAGCTTTTAGAATAAAGTTCAAACTCCATAGGGTGGGATGTAGGTTCCTGATGATACGATCCCACTTACCTGTCCAACCAATTCTTCTGAGACCACCCCTATTGATCTCTCCTTTCCCAGCATTGAGTTCACGCTCCTTTCTTCCACAGTTAATGTCTTTGCCAGTGCTGTTGTCTCTGTCTAGAGGGCTCTTTCTCCATATTTCTGCCCGAAGAAACTGTCATGTTTCCAATTCTGTCCAAGCTCGCCTTCTCTCTATGGTTTGCAATGGGCATGTCCAGTGCAAGTCACAGAAGCTACAGAGACAAAGAAGACGCACTTTGTGAGCCTTCAGGAAGCTCCCAGCCTGGAAGGCCAGGCAGAAACCATGCAATACCTGGATTTTATTTTAACACTTATGAAAGCATGGAAGAAGACAAACTTCCACTTGATTTCTGCCATAGCAATGGCTGGGAAAGAACTCAAGGAAAGCTGAGAAGAGAAGGGACATTCCAGTTGAAGTATGAGTAAATTTTTCCTAGTGGAAAAAGTATTTTGGTATGCTTATGGTGGGAGGGTGAATAAGCATTCTGTGAAATATGAAAATTAAATAAGAAGTTTTGCAGACTATTTGGGAATAATGAGGAAGTGAACTTTAGTTGCTCACAGACTGGGTAAGAGGAACACTAAAGGAGAATGTAAATAAAAGAATAAATAGATACGTGACACTGTCTTTTAGTGATAATTTCAGTGGAAAAAAAAAAAAGAGTCAAGGAAGAGTGCAGAGAGTGGACACTCTTTTTAGAGAAGATGGCCTTTCTGAGAAGGCGATAAAGGACCAAGGGCTGGAATTAGATACAGGAGTTGCATGGTGAATAGGCTTTCTAGGCAGTGGGCACAGCAAGGGCAAAGGGCAGGAAGTAGGAGTGAACTTACAATGAGGCTTGGATGGCTGTAGCTGAGAGAGCAAGAAGTGTGGAGGGAAATGAGGTCCAAAGAGTCTTACAAAGCTGATTATCAAGTCCACCTGACACTCTGCACCAGTCAGAATACATTTTCACCTTTGCTGGCAAAATCCCACATACCTATCCCCTTAAGCAAGTCTAGACCAATTTTAGCCAAGAAAAAAAATGTATTCACAATGTTAACACATTTCTCCCCCCCCACACACACACACACAATCCTGAGGATCTGAAGTAATAGTATTTAAAATAGGACACTAAGAGAAATGGTTAGGAAATAACCATATCGTGGGCTCTTGACCCAAAATCTGTTGAGAATGCTTTAGCAGAACTTGGGATTCCCATAATTATATACAAAATTATATTTTTAGTTATCCACTTGCACTTTTTTCTATGGAGAAACATTCAAACTTCATCAAATTTTCCAAGTGGTCTGGGGCACTTCCAAGATTAAGAACCCTTGAAATACAAAGTTTCTATGACCTACTTCTCTTATATTTATACCTGAGGAAATGCTGTGGGGATCAAAATGAACAGCTACCTTGGTCCTCCAAATGAGGCCATCTTCACTTGAGGGTAACAATTTGGCAAATAAGGAAAGAGAAAATATTTATTTTTTTCCATTAAAAATATGTTATCAAAGACAATGTGATCTAAATAAACCACAAACTCATGAGTAACTTTGGTGTGCAGGGTCCTGAGATGGTTACCAAGATTGAGAATACTGTGACCCTCAGTCTTGTTGATGCTGTTTCTGTTTCATCCTCCTTCCATCCTCCCTCCTTTACAAAAAAAAAAAAAAAACACAGAGCAAATAAATCTAAGTCTGCATATGCAAGAAACTTCCTCTCCAGGTATGGCTATGTCTTCCCTCCCACACTGTGAACAATTATATTTCTTGGGTTCATGTTCATAGTTTCCAGACCACGAGCCAGAGACAACCAGTATGACTTCTTCACTAGTCATGTTATGACAATCCCATCAGTAATATCAATAGTGCAAACAAATGGCAGTTAATACTACTGAGTACATGTTTCTGTAATAAGTGCTTTTCATGCCTTATCTCATTTAATCACCAAACAGTCCTATAACTAGGTATTGCTATCAGCTCCATTCCATGGATGGAAAACACTGAGATTCAGAAAGAAAGGTTAATTTATATGTCCAGTTTACACAATTGGTGTGACAAACCTGGAATACAAACCCAGTTCTGCCTGATCCCAAAGCCTATGCCCTAAACCACTATTCTAGATACCTATCCTAAGACAACTAAACCAGCGTAGAGTCTCCTCACGATGCAAAGCAATTTTTCCAAAGTACAAATTTCACAGGTGTGTTGCAAAAGATGCTAACGTGATCAATACTTGAAAATGCAAATGCAATCATTATATTATGTTCACCTCAGAACACAAAAGCTTGATTGCATAAAAATGCTGCTTTTATTAGTAAACAGGAGAAGGTTGAAACTCTCTGCAGTTTCTATATTGCTTTATCACTACTGGCTTAGTATATGAAAATTTGATCAACACACCCTCTTAAGAATTCAGTTTCATTTATATATCCAATCCCTACATATAAATATGGCAATGTATATATCAGAGACATTAAGGACACTTGTATAAAAATGGAATAAAATGTGCTGTAATTCTCATTTTTTATCCAGCAGAATTTTGGGAGAAATATACTTATGTGACTCTAGAAGCCATAGCTCAGCAAAATGCCATCAAGCAAAATATATCAATCTGATATCTGATATCAAGTATCAGGAATTATCTCTCCTGGGTTTGTAGCACCAAAACAAAAAGAAGCGCAGTTTTCTAATTTTATGATGTATGTCACTTAGGGGAGAAGAAGCAACTTTCTTCTTCACTTTCATTGATGTTGTCAAAACAAATCATCATCCTACTTCCTGTTCCTCTCCTTTGTGAAGGTGGAGACTGGATCCATGAGGGAAGATGTACCTGTCATAGCAAGGGTGTTCCAATTTTAACCAGCAATTGGAAGAAAATATATGAGTTATTAACTAATCTCCTCCCCAACCTCTTGCTAGAAAGCTCCCCAATTTTCTCTTTTTAAGAATCTAGTGATTGGTCCAGGAATGTTTAAAAAATGAGACCCCTGAGCTGTGCTGGCCCTGAGAGCGAGCAGACAGAGGTGATCTCCTCCACACTCATTCTCAACCCCAACCACCAATGCCAGGAGTCAAGCAGATAATTTGCAACTTAGCACTGGAAGTATTTGGAAGGATTTTTCTGAGAGCTGCTCTAATCAAGGACCATGGAAATCAGGTGCAGACACATCACTCAGGAAAAGAGCTCTGAAAACTCTTGTGTATTTCTAATTTAGAAGCAGGCTTTGTCTATTGACTACTTGTGTGTTCACCTGATCTGTGGCAGTCCTCCCCACTCTAACCCAGCCCAGGGGAAAATTACTATCATCTTGGCTTGAAATCAGTCAAATCCATGGAAATCACCATATGGTGTGGTTCCTAGTTTGTCAAGAGGTATGTGGAAAGCACCCTTCCCAGGTTTGCCTGCTGATGGAGCAGTATCTTATTGAGTCACAGCTGGAGACAGAAGCATGCTGCTCGTGGTTAGTATATGGACTGCATTTTATTAAAGGCCTCCTGTCGAACTCTCTTAATTTTTTTAAGAAACCTAAGTTCCTTCAAATACCAAAGAACAAAGCTATATTCAGATATACCTCCACTTGTGCTCCCTAGAAGGAAAAAACCCACAATTTATCTATGTTTTAAGATTAGAAGTTACCTTAAAAAATCACAGGTGAAGAAAGGATTCATTTAACTCATGGTGTCAATCAAAGAATATCACCTTTCATGAATTATAGATTTTTACAGCACAGTTTCATCTTAGCTGCCCACCTGAAGTGGCAGGGAAGTTAAAAAAGAAATTTCTCTTTAGTGTATCTTTTTTCCATGATGGATGACTTTAATCATATTTCATCAATTCTTAGACTTTCATTTTTTAAAACAATTTAACATCTCAAATTTGGATGTGTCTTAAAATTTATAGGATACCTCAATTTAATTAACAGCTTTTTTTCTGTCTTAGTTTTAATGAAACATGGTTATTTTCGTGCTTGTCTTCTTTATCTAAACCCTTGGGTATGCCCCAAACTTCCTTTCTTATCAATATGCCCAGAGCTATTTTGAGAGCTATCCTTGGGCATATTGATGAGGTAGAAATCTCCCACAGGGCTGTGACTGAAGCGGCCAGCCAGCTACTTTCCCCAGGACTTTCTCTGAGCAACCTTCCCTCTTTGCTCCTCATCTGGGGTCCCAGGCAGTGACAGACACCTGCTCTGGCCTGACCTTATTTTACTCCAGGCTAAAGATGAGCAGTTCTCACCATATCATGTACTACTGATCACCATCACCAGCCCTTCCTTAGTCTCAGTGTTTCAAATTGGTCTTTCCAGGACTTTTGATAAATGAAATTAAAGTAAATAATGTAAGGACTAAAAGAACTGTCCAGGGCTGGGGCTGTAACTCAGAGGTAGAGTACTTGCCTCACATTCGTGAGACACTGGGTTCAATCCTCAGCACCACATAAAAATAAACACCTAAAAAGATATTGTGTCAATTTACAACTAATATATAATAAAAAAAAAGAAAAAGAAAAAGAAAGAAAAAAAGAAAAGGAACTGACAGAAAATCTGTATATGAGACCTGGAACAAGAATCCTCAAATAAAGAATACATTTTAAAAATACCCCCAAGGAATGATATTAACCAAATTATATCATTACATTGTGTGCATGTACAAATATGTAACAATGAATTCCCCTATTCCTTATATATATCATAAAAAATATGGGGAAAATACACCAATAAAAAAGATGGGAAAAGTTTTACTGCTAAAAAGCAAAAAACAAACAAAAAACCAGGCCTCAAGAGCTTGTATATCAATCATAATTTCTGGGATCCTCCTTGGAATTGTGGACTTTATAGAGGATAGTTTAATGCCTGAAGACTAGATTAGAATTGACCTAGTACTTATACAATAACCTAAATAAAATATGCAAAAATTCTTCCTTTTGTTCCCTAAATCCATACTGCAAACTGATAGTACCCAGGCTTTATATCACAGCTTCCATATTTATTTGGCTATTTTATCTGCTCATATGTTATTTTAAAAGGTAAACTAGGCATTTGATCCTCCTGATTATAGTACAAGCTGCTTAAGCAGCACCACTGGTAAAAACAAGGGAGTCACTGGATGCCGCAGCACATGTAAGTCATCCCAGCTCTGCAGAAGGCTGAGGCAGGAAGATCACAGTTTGAGGCCAGCCTGGGCAATTTAGTGAGAACCTGTATCAAAATAAAAAAAACAAAAAGGGCTGAGGACATAGCTTAGTTGCTAGAGTGCCTGCCTCACAAACTCAAGGCCCTGGATTCAATCCCCAGTGCTGCAAAATAATAACAATGATAATAATAAATAAAAATGGGTGGAGATACAACTCAGTGATACAGCACCACTGGGTTCAATCCCTAATACCAAAAAGAAAAAAAAAAAGAAAAAGAAAGGAGTCAAGCATGGAGCAGGTAGTTGGGGAGGGAAAATGTTGATATTTTGATATGTGAGTAGAACATTTAACTTAAGAGGTAAAAAGCAAAACTAAAGTGTGACACCAATAACAGGACAGGATGGCTTGTCCAGGCAAAGGAATCTGGCTAGTTTTGGTACTGGAAGGTGTGGTAGGAGCTTAGGAGGCTGGAGACGCAGACACAAGTGACCTTCACCATTGTGTTGCTGTAGCCACTAGAAACAATGAAGAGGTAGAATATACAGAAAGAAAATAGGACCCAGTATAGAACCTGGTTGGACAGCCACAGTTAGGAGCTCTGAAGTAGAAATTTGTGGAAGAGACCCAGTGTAACTGAGGGCCTGAAATAGTAGTGTATCACATCATGCAAACTGAAGCAATAGACACTCAAAAAAAGGAGTGTGAAACGTTATCAAATGACACTGAGAGATCAAGGAGAACAGCAGAAAAAAAAAGAGGTGGAATATGACATTTAGAAGGTAACTCAAGAGGATACTGTCGATAGAACGGCAGGGCAGAAGCCAGATTTTAAAGGTTAGAAAGTGAGTGGCTAATGAAGAAGACTGAACATGAAGACTATTCTTTCAGAAAGTCAATTTTCTAGAAGAACTACAGAGAACACAAACCACGTTTATAACAAACACACCAACCCCTAGTTGTAATTGTTACAACCTTAGTAAAATAACAGGTTCACTTGGTTTTTGTTTCAAGACATTTTAGGAGCCTCCTAGCCAGGTATTTCAAAATGATCCCCTCTCTCACCAAATTAATGCATATGCTGTCTGTGCAGCAACTCTTCCTCATGGTCGGAGTATCAGAGCTTGGAAATTGAGCCTTTTCTAAGGTCAATGGGAGCGCTCTGTTTTTGGCTCCATCTTGCCCCTCAGCAGCTGCCCTCTAGAATTTACTGAAAACAATTCCCCTGCCAGGAACACTTGCCAGTGCTATATTTGTTGCTTTAGGAAGGCTGTGGCAAACAACTATGACGCCATGTGCAGCAAATTGTCAGAATATAGTGTGTCACCTAAAGCTCTTAACTGACTCAGGACAACAGAGTGGAGTCACCAAAAGCAGGGGCTTTAGGACACAACTAATCCATCATGCATGGCTCTTTTGGAGGCCCACCAAACTTAAAGTTTAAGCTCACGTTCATTGTTTGTGTGCATACCTGACTTTATGCATGTGCTCTGTGTAACACCACAATGAAATAAGCAGAAGGACCATTCAGCTGAGCTTATACCCCTTCTGAAGCCAGAAATTTACTTCACTTAAAGGGCTCTTACACATCAGATTAGCAACCTCATCCTCTCCTCTCCATGTTATGTTCTCTCTGCAATGTATTTGCTCCTCTAAAACATTAATTGACTGAAAGCTTTGTCCATAAAAACATGCACATGGATATTTATAGCAGCTTTATTAACAATTGCCCGAACTTGGAAGCAACCAAGATGTCCTTCAGCAGGTGGCTGGCTAAATAAACAATGGTACAACCAGGAAACAGGATACTATTCAGCACCAAAAAGAAATGAGCCATCCAGCTATGAAAAGACAGGAGGAAACTTAAATGCATATTCTTAAGTTAAAAAAGCCAATCTGAAAAGTCTACATATTTTTACAGCACAGTTTCATTATATAATATTCTGTAAAAGATAAAACTGTGGAGAGAGTACAAAGATCAGCAGTGCCAGGGGTTAGAGGAGAGGGAGGGAAGAATGGGCAGAGCACAGAGAATTTTTAGGGGAGTCAAACGATTCTGTATGATACTATTATGGTTTGTCTATATCATTTTGTATTTGTCCAAATTCATGAATGTGCAACACCAAGAGTGAACTCTAATGTAAACTACGTTAAAAGTGACAATGATGTGTCAATGTAGGTATAATACATGCACCATTCCACTGGGGTGTCAGTGGTGTTGGGAGGCTAGGCACATTTGGGGTCTAGGGGTATATGGGGAATCCAATTTTGCTGCCAACCTAAAATTATTCTAAAATAAAGTCTATTTTTAAAAATAAAGTAGCAAGGTCTGGGGATGTAGCTCAGTGGTAGAGTGCTTGCCTTGTGTGCACAAGGCCTGGGTTCAATTCCCAGCACCAAAAAATAAAAAAATAAAGTAGTAAGTAGTTTTTTTGTTTTCGAGTACTGGAAAAGATAATGTAAAGTTGTCAACAAGAGAGGCAAAAAGCATGACTCAAGGCCATACATTCCTGGATTCTCTCCATACTAAGTACTGAGCCCATCTGTACAAGCTCAGAGTATTAGTTCTGTCTGTGCACTCAGCTTTAATCGAGCTTAGGAGTTGGGCTCACGTTGACTGAGCTTAAGGAGACAATAAAGGAAATGCTAGCTTCTTAATTACCATGAGAAATCTACCTTTGCAGCAGATCAGGAATTCAGCGCAGTTTTTCAGCACATTATACTATAGGAGAATTGCCCTGGAGCAGAAGAGCAGGAGACCTGGCCTTGGATCTGCCCGTTTTTCACCTGATCTGCCACTCACTGGCTGCAGGATCCTGATCAATTAAACTCTTCATGCTACAGTGTTCAGATCAGCGCAGTTGGGATGCTAGAGTATTTTCCTTGAGGCTTTTGTGAAAAGTAAATGAAGAAATTCCCCTAAAATATTTACCACAATGAAAAGTAAATGCTCAATAGATAATAAAGAAGCAAGAATCACAGTGAGATAATTTGGTGACAGTGAAATCAGAGAAACAGTGGTATGATGGAGATCCTTACTCCATGAGTATTTGCTTTTGGGTTATTTGTCATGCATAGAAAGAATCTCCTCTACCCAGAGCTGTAAAATTATTCTTCTATATTTTAATGTAGTATTTTATGGTTCTTTTTTCACATAAGAATCTTTGCTTCCTCTAAATTATGTTGTATTTCAGGAGTAGCTTTATATTTTCTTAAGTGGTTATTCAGTTATCTCACGTTATTATATTTTTATTCTTTCTATTTTTTCTTTGGAAGGATAAAATTCTGTGGGTGGGGACATACTTTTACCCCATATTTGCTCTTTGCTAATATGAATTTCTTTTTCTAGGAATTCTATCTTGGTAATTTTTAAGTAATACATATATGACTATCATTTTAAGTCACTTTACAAACCAATATAATGAAACTTCCTTGGAAAGGTGGAGAGCATTATATTGTGATAGTTAGAGACCACTGATATGTTGCTCTGCATAAACCCTTACATATGCTCTTGTCTCCTGATGAGGGGCTTATTTCAGTAGGTGACTGCTTGGTCCCAGGAAAGAAGCAAAAGGACAAGAGCCAAACTCAGTAATGACTCTGGAAAAAAAAATATTTAATCATTGTGCCTTAGGAATCTCATCTATAGAATGAGTAAACCAATACCTATTCTTTTTACCTCTTAGGATTAAAAGTCATATCCTAGAAATGCCTGAGATTTGAAGCAGTATTGCTCTCCATTGTAAGATGATGTTATGGACAATGTGAGGTTGAAAGGATCCTTAATCCCTGAAAGGTCCAAAGAGGTACCTCTTAATAACCTCAAAGAAACTTTAGAAGTGGTGTGAAAAGCAATCTATCTGGGAAATCAAGGATTGGTCTTGGAAAGTTAGAAATAGTATTGGTGTAATCAGGAACTTTACAGAAAGTATGGATGACCTTATCAGTACTTCCTGATTAGAAATGACGACGACTATTATACTTTCCAAGGTATTGGTACAGGAAGGCACTGCACAGTGACAGCAGATGAGAAATTATTTGCAGACTAATGGATCCAGGGTAACTGCACATATCTTGCATCTCTTTCTTACAATCACACCTTCCCTTCCAGTTTCAACTCACTACGTGCATGTACACACACACACACACACACACACACACTCATTCGCAATCATTGTGGAAGCAAGCTACTCAGATGTCCTTTCAGAAAATCCATGCCTGTGGAATGTACACAGCCCCCAGCTGCCACACCTCGGATTCACTTTGGAGCTTTGGATCCTTTGTGATGTTCATGCCCAGGTCCAGTTCTATGGCTGGGATCATCAATGATAACAAAACGACCAGTTTGGGAGGGAGTGGGAGGAACTCAATATAACACTCTCTTTGTGTCTCTTTGAATGTCAAGATAACAACTGAATTCTCTGCCTCATTGGCATCAAAAACCTAGAAGATGTTGCCTGCTGGTTTCTTGAAAAACTCTGAAAACTTTAAAGGTATTTTACTTGAATTATTGCACTCAGAGTGAAAGTCATAGTTTATGTCTTGAGATGACTCCTTTCTAAATGGCCCCTGTATACACACCAGATTAAGAAATGCTCTGCCATTGTGCATCCAACATTGAGATTCTTTTGTTTTGCTTTGTTGGTTTGGGGTTTATTTGGGAAAAGAATATATATATGTATGCATATATATTCTTTATATATAAAATACATATACATATTTTATATATTTTACATATTTTATGTATTTATATATACATAATATTTTATATAAATTTATTTAAGTAAATTTAAGTATATATAAATTTATTTTTTAGAAGATACTGAAAACCGATTCAAAGCCCGGTAACTTCCCACCCCATGCTATTGAATTAGGCACTGCTGTGAAAATGTAATATTCCGTATTGTTTGTTTGTTCACACTGTTCTCTGATGCCATATCTAGCTTTTCCAGCCTGACCTTTCCTAAGATTCTGCTGGCTCTTTCATTGGGATTTAAACGAAAGGGCAAAGCATTTTGCATGAATATAGAACAGAATAGGAATGCAGTAAAATCCAATAAAGCAAAAGAAACTCAGGACAACTAATGATATTGGTTGAGTCTACCTGCTCTCAGGGAACTTCCTGTCATATACCACACAGTAAATCTCTGGAGAATGTACTGTTTATCTTTTACTGAAGAAAAGAGGCTACAAAGAATCAGAGGAAACATGATCATTCATATACCAAAACTGACAATTTATGGACTATTGAAACTTTATGCTTTTCTACTTTAAGAGTAAAGAATTGAATTGCTAGTAAACCTGTGCATAAATGTGAACTAACCCCTCCTTCAAAAAATGTTCTTCTCTGTGAAAAATACTCCCCCCACCCCCATGCAAACAACAGTCTTAACTTTTTAATCTCTAAAGCAATCTTGCACATACCTTTACATAGCATTTTCATAGCTATGTAAATCCAGATTAGAGTCAGTTCCAAAGAATTAGAAGGACCAATTATCAACCCAGATCAGAACTCCATGTCCTATCTTTCTTTTGACGTTCTCAGTGACTCTGTTATCTTTCTTTGCCTCTATTTTTTTTTGTTTCCCTTTCTTCTTAAAAATTATTTTGCTTTGATAAGCTTTTAAGTTTCTGAAAAGTTCAAAAAATATACTGTCACATTCCACCATCCTAAATATTTTTCTATTTCCTTCTGTTATAAGAAATCAAGTATTTCAATTACAATTGAAGTTCCCTTTGTACCTCCCAAGAAAAAGATATTATTATGAGTTTATTGCATATCTTTCCATTTTTATTGTTTCTTCTATACATGTATGAATCCGTAAATGCTATATAGTGTTATTTGATACTTATATTTGCAAAAATGGAATCATATTGCATGTATCATTCTGCATCTTGCATTTTTCAAACAATACTGTTTTTTAATCTTTCCACTTATTGTCATAAATAGTCTCTTCTTTAAAACTGCTAAAGAGGCAGCTTTAGGGTTTATCTTTCAGCAAAATGAATTGAAGAATAAAACCCTACATCCCCAGAACCCTACTCTTTTGATTCCTCCAAATAACAATACAGAGACCCTTTTAATTTTTTTTTGAATTTTTGTAGTTGTAGATGGACAGAATGCCTTTATTTTATTTGTTTATTTTTATGTGATGCTAAGGATCAAAACCAGGGCCTCACACATGCTAGTCAAGTGCTTTCCCACTGAGCTACAGCCCCAGCCCAGCCCTTTTAATTTGAGTGAATTTTACTATCAATAATCATGGAAGATCAGGAAATACTAAAACTCAGAAACATGGAAAATCATAGAATTTCAGAACTGCTAGAAAGTTCAGAAAATACAGTCCATGCTATGATTCCTAATACCCTGGCTAAACTTAATTAATAGCTGAAAGCCTTACTGGTATCCTGTTCTGCTTTGTTTTTGAAAGTAGAACTGACTCAAAGAGAGAGCCCTGCTCACCCTGCTTCCTGCAAGAAGGCTCAGCCCAGATTCATGCGGTGGTATGGACACAAAATAAACACTCCTTTAATTGGATGAATTGGTCTTTGAGGACCTCTGGACAGGTCAGTGGCCATTTCACAGAGGAGTTTGCTGTTAAGGAGACAGAGTGGTTGAAAGCATGGGCTCTGGGATCCAACTGCCTAGATTTAAATGCCTGGCCTGCCTCTGACTAGTTCTTTGAACTTGGACAAGTTTCTCTACTTCCATGAGTGTTATTTTCTTATCCATAAAATCAGAATAATAAGATAGCCTAACTCAGATGGTTATTTGAGTATTAAGAACCAACCTATAATGAGCCCTGGATAAATGTTAGCAGCTATTATTACTGTTATTGTTATTCAAGGTCCTGCGTTCTCATGGTCCCCACTTCGATTCACAGTCAATGAAGAGAAATGAGCCTTATACCTCTTCCTGAGAACTTGTCATTTAGATTCAGTCAATACTCTGGGTTATCTAGTGATATTCAGTTTTAAGGGCAAGCTGAGCTAAAAATCCATACATGAATATAGGTTCAAAAGTTGATATCTCACTTACGTGCAGCCCCATAAATTTTCAGGATTAAAAAACCAGCATCATTACCTTCAAGAAGTTTCGTGGATTCACACCAGAATGCCAACGAGGGAATCAATATTTTAGCAATGGTGAAGCCTGAAAAGGTGGCCCCCAAGGAGTGGCCTGAGGCCTGGAGGAGGCAGTTATTTGAATCAGTTATTTACTGACTATGAAGACAATGGTCAGCAAAGAAGATGTTTATTAGAGGCTGTCTTATTTTACCAAACCAAGCCCACCTGCATGGAATTGTGGTAACACTCACAGAAGTAAGATGGTTAAAATAACAATTGGGTAACTTGACAAATTATGGAAATGTATTCACCATGATTTTTCTTTATAGGAAGAGATTCCTATGATATTACTACAGTGAAAAACTTGGACAAATTTTTAGAAGTTTGGACTTCTTTTGGAGTTTTCAAGTGGAGAAGCCACATCTGCCTATCATGGATATCTTTGTTAATAAGCATTTCATGTTACTCATAAACAATCAAAGCCAATGTGCAGGAGAAAACAAAAGACATGAGTTCTAAAACAAAAAAGGAATTTACAAAGCCATTTGCAATTTGAGAGATTAAATACATGGAAAAATGTCAAAACAGAAGAAATTCTTGTTGCAGCAGCTCATGACTTAGGATTCAGGGAGCCATTTAAAAAAAAAAAAAATCTGCACCTGCCCTAAGCATACACTTTGAGAGTCAAAAGTTTTCTTAACTGAGTTTCAATACACATCCTAGAGCTTGAACTCTATGGCTATGATAACATAGAGATTGTGAAGCATTAGGCATCATGTTGGGCTTCTCTTAGCCAGATGTCTGATGGGGGTGTGGGATTGGTGGGGGGTCTAAACTAACTCTGCCTGAAGAGGTTGTTGACCACATTGTGGTCCCACCTGTGGTTAAAATGTTCATAGAAGGTAACGTTGGCATATGACCTGATTTATAAATAGATTATTCATGAGAGGGCACATTCCTCAAATTAAGGGGTTTTCGATCTTTAAGTTGCTTCCTGGATTCACGACAGCAAAGTTTTTGGTCTCTGTTAATTGTTGGTCTTCTGTTAATAGAGTTGTTTCAATGTAGTTAATCCTTCATCACCACCACACCTATCCTTCATAGCATAGGTGTTAATGTTCAATTGGATTTAAACACCCTGAGAAAGATCATTTTATTTTTATGATTCAATGAGACACATGGTATAGCCATGATAGGAATTTTTGATACTGCTCAAATTAGGGTCTAGATCCTTTTAAGTATTTTTAAGTGTTCATATTATTTGGGATCACCATTTCAATATTTGCCAGTCTCATTGTATTTTAGAACATCAAACTCATTTTAAGTAGGGGATCAAGTTTCTCACAGCCCAAGACTCTTCTTCTTCCCTTGGCCATTAAACTATTCCATTTTCATGTGACTTAATTTTGAGGAAAAGTTACAGTCCATAAAAAAGAATTTTACTAAAATGTGGAGTAAAAAACGTACTAATCATGAAGGTCATAATAAACATACATCCTGTGTATGAAGGACTTGGGTGAATTTGAGCCATGAGACAAAAAAGAAGCTGATTTCACATTTGCTAAATATTAATTCTCTACTGAGCCATGAAATGGATTAAAGTTCTAAAAATAAATATTAATGGGGAGTTTCTGCCAATACTATCCAAGAGAATACATTTTAATAGTAAACATATCAAGTGAAAAATTTTTCCCTGGCATTAATATGAGCTAAAACTCCCTTTTAAGAAGAAATCCTTTACTAGCTTGAATTATTATAACCTCTACCTTTGTTAGCCTTTAAACATCGATTATTTGGGACCTAGAAAGTCTTGCTAACCTTTTAGTGTTTTGAAAAAGCTCTATGCACATCCCTGTCAAATTTCTGCATGTTGACTTAGTTTTGATGAACATCTTGGTAGTTTTAATAGAAAATTTTGTATGCTAGATTTTTCTCTGCCACTTCATGACATCATTTTAGATAAATTCATAAAAAGAACAATGGAAAAAATGCTTAAGATTCTACCATTTTAACAGAATTGTCATTCTCATTCTTGATTTACCCACACAAAAAAATTAACTCATACTTCTAGAGGTAATTACAGAATTTATATATTCATAGAAAACCAGCGTACAAGTTGATAATATCACAATTTGATATTTATGAAATGCCAGTTTTCCATAAATATAGAAAATCAGCAATTATCATTGGAGCTGTTTATTAACATTTGGAAGAAAATAAATAGCAAATGGGTTCATTGTGCATTAAAATTCTTCAATAATATAACAATTACCCCTTCTTAAAATAGTCCTATGTGATATACATATTTTGAGTTCATAGCCTCTTACACTAGTCAGATTACATTTAAAATAATATTTCCCAAAATATTCCCATTACCCTTTTCTTATATTTTCTTAGATATCTACCAATTTTAACTCTTATTTGCATGTGTATATAGGTAGGGGTGATTTCCAAGCACAGTTGTGTGCTGTCAAGAATCTATTTTATTAGCCAAAATTGTGGGTGAGGTACTAAGATGGAAGAGCACAGATTTTCCCATAACTGAGATGTAGGGAGATGTAAGCTCAGCTGGCCATTTTGTTCCTGTGTCAACAGCAACAGAAGGAGATGAGATTGTACAGGTGGACTCTCTGCTGTCCTGGGGAAGGAAACTTCGGGGGCCTAAGTATGGACATGTTTACTTATTCACCGTTTGAGATAATAAGCAGTACATCCTTTTTCATCACAAACTACTAAATGTTCTGAAAGAGCATTACATCATATTTTCCCAAATCGCCCCTTCAGTCCATCCTCCAGAAGTTTTGTGGGGTTTTGGCTTGTTGTTATTTCTATTTCACCCTCTGAAAGTCACCAAGTTTTAGGTTGCCATCTCTCTTGATAGCATTCCTTTCAACTGTGGCTCAAGAGCAATTGTAAGATACTGGTTTCTAGACAGTATTTTTTTTAGGTGCAGGGTTGTAGTTTTTGAAGTAAGAAAGGCAGGAACAAATGCACAAATAAAAATACTTTTTTTGAGGAATTTAGGGTGAAAATAGAATGCTAAAAGGCAGGCCAAGAGATCACAGGTTGTAACAGACTTAGAGCTCAGGTGCCAAGCCCCTTCAAGCTCCACCAATGCCACACACAGCTTCTCTTCTTTATCACATGTGGCTATCTGATTACACATGCTGGCCACCCTGCAATGAACTTGGGTTGCAAACATACATCTTGGCATCATCAGATCTTAGAACTGGAAGAAAATGTAAAGGTGTGTCAGCCTGACCTCCCAAATCTCTTCTGCCTTGACCCTGACACAAAATTATTCAGCTTTTTTCTCCTTAAAAAGTTAGTTATTACTATCATTGCCAAATATTTAGATAACTCTAAAAAATATTACATATTTTTAAAGAAAAAATGTCCTCACATCTAGATTAATTTTGGTGCACAGCAATCTGTTTATAGATACATAAAAATCATATTTATAAGGTTTATAAGTTTTATTTATAAGGTTTATTATATTTATATAATTTATAAGAATTATATTATTAATCTACTAATGGATTATATTATTAATCTACTAATATGGATTAATCTACTATATGGATTAATCTACTATATCATGAATGTCTCTCTGTCAATAAATTCTTATATAGTCACCTTAAAGACTGTATAGTCTGCCAACATCTATTCAAGTAGTTGATGTTTCATATTGTCTTATATATTAAACAATGGAATTATGATCACATTTCTTTGCAAACTTTTCCATTTGTTTCTTTAAAACAATTCCTAGATGCTCAACTTCTTTTTTGAACTTTTCTAGTGATGGGAAATTTTGTAATCCTGAGGCAAACTTTTCATTGTTGGACCATTCCAATTCAAATAAAAACGACTCTTGAGTCTCACGAACAAGTCTAATTCCTCATTCAGTGAATAGTTTTTTGGTTTTTTAATGCTGCGCACATTTTATACCTCTATTATCCAGACTTAGGAAACTGGCATAAAATAAATATTTATGGACTTCCACAAAATGAAAGGGATATTTTTGGTTTGTTTTTGGGTTTTCTCTCCAGTTATATTGAAGTAATTGACAAATTAAAAATTGTATATATTTAAGACTTATAGTGTAATGTTTTGATATGTAGATTGTGAAATAGTTAAGTCAAACTAATAAACATAATGATTACTTTGCATACTTACCTCTGCATGGTGTGTGTTTGTGTAATGAGAACATGTAAGATCGACTCTCCTAGCAGATTTCAATATACAATATAGTATTATGAACTACAGTCACTAATCTGCACATTAAGAAATCTAGGTATGCTTTCATCTTATATAACTAAAATTTTTTACCCTTTGAGTACTGCTCTCTCCTCTCTCTCACCAGCCCCAGGTAATCACCATTCTCCTTTCTCTTTCTATAAGTTTGACTTTTTTAGATTCTACATATAAGTAAAATCATATAGCATTTATCTTTCTGTGCCTGGATTATAAAACTTAGCATAATGTATTATAGATTCATACATGTCACAATGGCAGGGTTTCCTTCTTTTTTTAAGGTTGTATAATATTCCATTGTATACAGCTATGTACATTTTCTTCACCCATTTATTAGTTGATGGATAATTAGGTTGCTTCTATATCTTGGTTATTATGAATAATGCTACATGGAAGTGCAGATATTTTTACAATATTTTTAATGAAATAAATTTTATTTTTAATTTTCAGAACTAAAAAATAAATTACAACACTTTATATAAACTGAGTATGCAGCTGGTGTCTAGTTAACCTCATACAATATTAATGTTTGTTTTACTTTTCTTGAAAATACTCAAATACACTTATATCACATTCTTTAAAAGACAGTCTAGAGATTGCTTGCATTTAACAATTTCTGTGAATAACAAAATTCTAGTGCATCCATGTTTTTCATGACATTTGCAGTATTGTTATATGTCAATTTAACCTCTTAGTAGAAACATCACTTTTCAAAATGAGAAAGCAGAAAGTAATATATAATCAAAAGGAACAAATCTTAATCATTTATTCTCTCTGTCAAAATATAACAGATTAAGTGTGGGGATCAGCATAACCATAGAGATGAAATACTTGTTTCTAAACTTCAGCTCTGGAACAGGAGATAATAAACAATAATGTACAATCTATTGGTGAATATGAATTCTCTATGAAATTCTTCCTTATTTTATAGGGAAAGAAATTAGGTTTAATGTTTAAGAATCAGTGTGACACAATTTTTCTCACAACTTTTATCACAACTCAAGAAACATCCACAGAAACCTCTTAGAAAACAGGTTATTATCCATTCACCCCATTTGCCAGATTAGGCAATCCTAAATCCACATAAGAAAAATAATTTTAAACATTTTTGTTATTGTTGTTCTCATATATGTTGCTTTACCTCTGTGTAAAATTCAGATTAAATTCCTCTTAAAGATCATTTCTGCTACAGTTTGGATATGGTTTAAGTGTATCCCTCAAGGGCTCACCTACTAAGAGCTTGGTCCCCCGTGCAGTGATGTTAAATGGTCACGGTTCCTTTAAGAGGTGGGCCTGGTGAGAGGTCATTACTAGCCCCTCCCACTCTCTAGTGGCCTATCTCACACCACATGGTCTCTCCTTCCCATACCCCCTCCTGCATGGATTTTGATGCCATCCAATATGAGTGATATACCTAGAGGGGCCCTTGTCAGAACCAGTTCTGTACTACTTATAGACTTTCAGCCTCCAAAACCATGAGCTAAATAAATGCTTCTTTTAAATAAGTTACCTAGCCTCAAGTATTTCATTATAGTAATTGAAAACAGACTAATACAACTTCTATTTTATCAATTTAATGTAAATGAGAAGTAACCTTCTCTTTTAAATACAAATCATAACACCATTTTTAAAATTCTTTTTTGAAGTTGTAGGTGGACAGAAAGCCTTTATTTTAATTTATTTATTTTTTGTGAGGTGCTAAGGATCTAACCCAGTGCCTCACACATGCTAGGCAAGTGCTCTGTCACTGAGCTACAGCCCCAGTACATAACAGCATTTTTTAAACTGCAAATGGTTCTCTATGTGACAAAATGAGTTAAAAAGCAAATCCTCGTATCAAGACAGTTATTTGCCATAATTAATGAGTGTGACGTGAAGCTCTCAAATTCTTCATTTTCAACTCAAGTAAAGACAATGATACCAGTGGAGTCATTCCTTCTTCAGAGTCATTAATCCACCTTTTAGTTCCAATTCTCCTGTATCTCTGTCTTCAGTTAAAACAGTTTTCTGGCCCGGTGTGGTGGCGCATGCCTGTAATCCCAGCACTTGGGAGGCTGAGGCAGGAGGGTCGTGAGTTCAAAGTCAACCTCAGCAACTTAGCGAGGCCCTAAGCAACTCAGTGAGACAAAAAAACACAACAGTTTTCCTCTTGCCCTTCTTAGAAATTACATCATGAGCACAAAGTTTTCTTATTTTAATGGTTGGCAAATTCTTCAGATCAAAATCCCACTCCCTAAAATTTTTCAGATTATTTGCACTTAAAATGGCTGGGATCTCCAGGCCATGTCCTTCCCACGGCTCTGGCTCACGCTGCGTGGTCAGCTTGATGACTGTTTCCCGGGAAGAGTGCCGCCTTCCCTGCCCTTCCTTGATGCTGTTATGTAACTCAATCTGCTCCAGCTCACTGCTAAATCTATTCAAATGCCTTTCAGTTAATTCACAAACATCTTTCCTTGATTATTCCATTTGGGGAATCCAGATGATTTTGAAACCACTGCAGTTTTTCACCAATAAGGTTTGAAATGCAAGGCCTTTTCGTTCTTCAAATTTTCTTTTCCTTCCCATAATCCAAGTCACTTGTTTACCATACTGATGAATGACTTTTTCCCCTGGCCTGTACTTTTTCCCTTGAGTACTTCAGGCAGGAGGGTTCAGGAAAGCAGGAGGGGGCCCACCTTGGTGACCTTTAGGAGGCCGTGGTGACCTTCAGGAGGCCGTGGAGACCTCCGCACTCCAGACCCGACAGCCCCAGGCAGGACTTCGTCCGCTAACACCGGTGCTCCAGCACGAGTACAATGTGGACCCACATTGATTTCATATCCTTTGGATATATGCCTAGAAATTAAATGCTGGATCATATGGTAGTTCTATGTTTTAATTTTTTGAGGAAACGTCATACCGTTTTCCTCAATGGCCTCATCAATTTACATTCCCACCAACCGTGACAAGCGTTCCCTTTTCTCCACATTCTAGCCATGCTTGTTACCTTTTGTCTTTTTGGTAATTATTTTAAGCTGTAACTTTTTATGTACATGATGATAGCTAAAAATTACCATTAGTCAGAATTTGAGTTGTCTATATACCCTGCCTTCTGTTAGATGATTTCCTAATAGTTTCACCCATGAACACATGGGTGTTTAGATGTTTGAACACAGAACTGAAGTTACATAGATGCTGTATATGGTCAAATGCTTATATAATTTTAACGGATGTCAAAAATGATGCAAAAGACCATCTTTTATTTTTATGCTTCAGTGAAGATGGCAGAGATTGCCAGTATTTCTTCACTGCTCATTGTGTCTTCTTTAGTAACAGAAGATAGCATTATAACCAGATAGAAGACTATATTTTCCCCGACTTTCTTTGCTACCAAGTGTGGGTATATACTGATGTTCCTGCTAATGGGATATCATCAAAAGTGTTCTCTGGATCTTCCAGCTTAGTGGGAGTTGACTCAACTGGTATGAGCATGCCTTCTGTTCTTTCCTTTTCTTATTTCTAGTACATGATGGCTGGTGCCTCAGCAGCCTTCTTGGACAAGGAGATAATCTTGCAGTTGGAAGTCGTGCTGTAGGATGGCAGAACAAAAAGGTGAGAGAAGCCTGGTGTCTAATAACCATAAACCTTGCACATCAGGGCTCAGTTCCCTACTTCTAGACTTCTTTTGTTTTTGTTTTGAACCTTTAATGAGGGGGGAAAAAAAGATACACTATGGAGTTCAAGAACACTGTGGTCAGTGTGTCATTGGGTCAAGGGCTGGGGCTACACACTGCAGAACAAAATATATGTCAACATCGATACACACAGTCACAAAAGGTAAAACTGGTGTCTGGCACAGTTATGTCTCAGTTTCCTCACCGTTCTTTTAGGTGTGAGAGGAATAACATCTGTTTTATTTAAGCCGCCGATTTTTAAACTAGTTTTCTTCTTTTACTGGCTACTTAAGTGCATAATGCAATGCCTAGCAGATACAAGAGGCATACGCCTGGTGCTAATAGAGAGTAATAATCATTTTCACTCTACTGCCTGAATTTATAACAAATTCATAGCAGACAAAAAGAAAAACTCTGTCAAAGAAAGCCATATGAAGTGCGTTTTTCAAAGTATATATCATCATTTTGGAGTGAAATTTCTTGATTTGTGTACTAATTCTTACAACACCTTGTATTCAATATGTATCCTAGCCTGGGGTGATCAAGACATTCACAACATTCCTCATACATTTGATAGTCTACTTAGAAACTTAGAAGTGACTAGGATTACATTTTTAGTAACTCAAATTTCTTTCAATGCTTCCTATAAGTGTCAGAGGCAGGATGGTTTGGTTACAACAAAGACAGGTTGAAGTGAATATAAGAGAGATGAGGAGAGAAGAAAGGAGCTGCTCTCCAGGACCCCATTGGTCTCATGTAGATGTTTGTTTCTTAGAAGCAATAAGTATGAAAAGTACTAGGGAAAAGCAAGATTTGGATGGCGAAAATAAAAGAGAAAAAAGAAAGGAAAATAAAAGAGACAAAAAAAAATTTCCAGTTAATCCCCCAAGTCCAAAAACAATGCAGCTTGTGAACAAGGTATTCCCTTGTTCCCTTCTGTCTTGATGGTTCTTTTTACCTCTTCCTTGGCACCAGTGAGACATGGACTATAGAAAATCTAAGGGGGGTGATGGAAAGCACTATTCAACAATCAGAAGGGGTGCAGATGGAAAGGGAGGAAGAGGAGTTTCCTCTTCCTCTCGTGGTCTCCTCCTATGGTCAGAGAGAACTCATGGAGTTTGCTTTTTGCAGCGACTGTCATTAATATATATAATCCTCTGTTTGATTTCCATTTTAAATTCCTTTTCCTATTATGCAGAAAATTGAATGATATTAACATAAATAGTCAATTTAAATGTAAGATAACAATGATGAGAATAATTCAAACAGCAATGTCATGAAGCTATTTTAAATTAACTTTGTAAAAATAGGTTTAAATTTCATTCAATGTATATTTTAACAGGGTTATAAATTCAGAAAATAACAATGGAAGTTTCAAACTTAAGAGTACCTCTAATCATTGTTAACAAGTTGCCAAGAGAGCAATTATACATGAATTTTAATGCCATTAATGGTAGTCATTTCCAGCTGGAAAACTTATGGGATGAGAAATGTTTATCTTTTTCTTCAAACGTCAAGAAGAAATTAAAGCCTTCTGATGGTCATGGGAGATGGTGTTGGTATGAGGATCTGTCTTAGTGTAATGCTTACTTCTGTTATATAAAAAACACAAAGAAATAATGGTAAGGGAGGAATAAAACCCAGGAGAGAGCTGTGAAGAAGGTATTCCCAAAAATTACCCCAATAGATTACCCATCAGCATCTACAAAATCAACAACAGACACCCAATGCAGCTCAGAAGACTTAATATGCCTCTAAAAAATTTCAACTGTAAACTAGAAATCAAGGTAAATTGAATGGTAGCTATCATCCAGTGCATAGTAATCTGCATTTATTCAAAAATTTTGCTAGTATGAATTGCTTACTTTATGATCAAATGTGCTCTAGGTTTTCCTATTTCAAATAAAACGTGGGTAAGTATATGTTTTGTGGTTTTTTACCATGGTGAGGATGAAGAAGGAAGCAAAACACCTTTGTTCTCATTGTAATAACAACAACAAAACTGAAAAACAATTAAAATACTGTCCATTGGGCTAAGGAAGAACAGAGGATGCAAGGAAGCCTTGATTAACAGCACTCTAGAGAAAGGAACACATCATAGGTGATAAGAGTTCTAGAAGCTTCCATCTCCTGGAGTAGATGGAGAAGTTGCCATAGATGAGGAAACTGCAGGGACAAAGTTTCCTTTGTCTGGGCTGGCAGAATGGTTTAGAAAATGAAGGAGACCCAAATGCAAACTGCCTGAGCATCCTTCTTTCCATCCTTAACTCTACCTTGAATTTTGCAAAGAAATTCAATGAAGGACTAGAAATCAGGGATTCTTTCACATACATTCTTGAGCCCTGACAGAGATGAACCCAGAAATCAGCCAAAAATATCAGGAACTATAGGCCAGTCCCTCCCTGCTTAAATCCTTATCAGTTCAAAACGAGAAGTGACATAGGAGTTTGAAGGTTAGGCCAATCACAGGTGACTATCAATCTAATTAAAGCTGAAGTCTGACTTCAGAACAACACTACTCCAGGAGAAATTTGAGTGAACTGGCTCAACCTCACTGCCAGAGAGTGGAAAGGATTTGAACTTTCTGGGAAATCAGTAAAATGGTACAAAAAGTGTCTCCTCAGTCCTCACTGTTTATTAAACAGTGTTCAGAGTACAGTACAAAATGACAAGATAGGAGAACAAGAAGGAGAATATAAACCACATTAAAAGAAAGCATATTTAATAAAAACATATTGGAATTAGCAGAAGACTTTAAAACAATTATTATTAATATACTAAGGAATTTGCAGGAAATAATGGACATAATGATAAAGAAGAGAGATATTTCAGGAAAACAAAACTATTTTAAAAGCACCAAAGCAAAATTCTAGAAATGAATAATGTAGTATCTGAAATTAAAACACAACCCAACAAAAACAGCAAGCAGACGAACATTGGATAGGCTTAAAAGCAGATGAGACATTTCTAAAGGAAGGATCATGACCTTGAAAACAAGTCAACAGAAATTATTCAAACTGAGTCAGGAAGAGAAAAAAAGATTTCAAGAAAAATAAACAGAGCACCAGTCACTTACAGGATATGAAGAGGATGGACGTATATCTGCTTGAGTACCAGCTGCATCCATATAGATGTCACTCAAAAATGGAGAGATGCTCAGAGAGAGTGAGTGGGACTGCCTCATGGTGGGGTTTTTTGTTTTTTATTTTTTATTTTGCCATCAATCTATAACAATTTCAGAAGAAAAAAGGGGGGATAAATGAAAGTGATATAAAGACATTTTCAGATAAATGAAAGCCAAAAGAGCTATGCAACAACAGATCCATACTATCAGAGATGTTTCAAGGAAAGGAAAGAATATCTGATGAAAATATGAGTGTACACAAAGAAGAGGGCCAGAAACAGCAAATATTTGAATAAATATAAATATTAATTTGTTTTTAAAAAGCAATTTATTATTACAAGCAAAGACTTTAATAAAGCTTATGGAGTTTATAATATATGTAAAAGTAAAAGTCAAATTATTGATAACCATAGTGTGTGATGGTTAATTTCACATGCCAACTCACTTGTCTGGGCTAAAAGGTACCTAGATAGCTGTTAAAAAACACTATTTCTGGGTTTGTCTGTGAGGGTGTCTCTGGAAGAAATGAGCATTTGAATAGTGATCTGAAAATAGAAGCTACCTTTACCCATACAGTTGGGCACCACCAATCCACTAAGAACCCAAAGAAAACAAAAAGGAGGGAGGAAACAAATTCACTCTTCTCCTTATTTAAGCTAAGATATCCATCTCGTCTTGACCCTTTGGACATCAGTGGTCCTGGTTCTCCAGATTACAGGTGGCAGACTAGGGAACTTCTCAGCCTCCATACTGGAGTAAACCAGTCTCATAGTAAATATAAATGTGAACATAAATACACACACACACACCATTGGTTCTGTTCCTCTGGAGAACCCCCTAATAATACAAACAGCAAAAAAAAAATAAATAAATAAATAAGTATTAGCAAATCTGTTCATTAAGACTGCAGGCCTGCATAGCAGTGTCTGAGACAGTACAAAAAACTGTCAGATTACCATAGTGACAGAATAGTGTTAGGAGGACTGCAAGGATCTGGACATCATGTTAGGTTAGAACAAGAGCATTTGATAAATTTTGACATATTTGCTAAGTGTCCCACCTTTCAGATGGTAGAATAAGCAATGAAGGAAATTATAACTCTAAACTTAATTATGGCCAATAAGGCAATACTTGTTCATGAATTGAAAGTGACATAAATCTTGGAAGACAGTGACATTTGTGATAATAACAGAAGTGGACAGCACTGGATGGTCAAAATCATCAATGCCATCAAAGGGTGGGCTTCAGGTCACCAGCAACAGTGGGACCTGTGAGAATGGCAGAATCCGGACCCCCACCACAGGATTGTGGTGTCAGACTGCATTTTAACAAAATTCTAGATGATTCCCAGTCAAAATAAAGCTCAAGAAGCCCTGCTGTAGGATGCTTTTGAATTCAGATTCCTGAGTTCCCTGAAAGATTTGTTGAATTACTCTCTGTGAAGATGACACCTAAAATCTGAATATTTGCTAAACTCACTGGGTTCATCTCTATGCACTAATATTTGCATATCGTTGTCATAAGACTAAGATTTTCCCTAAGCAAACTCCTTAAAATGTAGTCCTTAAGAGATGCTCCTTGAATAAAAAAGTGTTCTCAAGCAAAATGGGTGCTAGAAACCATTCTATTCACCCTCTTAGAAACTGATGGTTCTGAGAAGTCTTTTGGGAAAACATACTGCAATTCAAATCAGTGTTTCAGATGTATTCAGTCATGAAGTTAGTCTATTTTCTACTTACTTTCACCCCCTCAACAGCAAAAGCTCATGAAATATTTCCATGCGTGTTTTTCTATGCACCTAACTTTGGGAAATTTGTTTCTAAGGTTTCAACACTCTTGATTTCTGAAAGTTCAGAGAAAGTTCAGGAAGGATCCCTATGACTCAAGAATCCAAAAGAAAAAGTGATTCAGAATAAATTTCAAAAAATGTATAGTAGTCCTGCCTTATAGAGAATTAAAGGATGTCTTAGGTATGTTTCAAGACCCCCCAATGGACACCTTAATCTATGGGCTGTACTTCAACTCATATATATATATATACACAAACATATACATATATATACACGTATACAAATACATATGTATATACTTATATGTATATATATTCCCACATATGTATATATAAATGTGTGCATCTACACATATATACACTATGCTTTCTCCTCAACAGGTGTATCTATGATAAAGTTTAATTTACAAATTAAGCACAGTAAGAGATTAATAATAACTAATAACAAAATAGAGAAACTTTAATAATATGCTATAATAAAATTCCAGTATTACTACCTTTATGTTTTGGGACTATTATTTTAAAAAAATAAGAGTTACCTGTACATAAGCAACAGTATAAAGGCAACAGTTGATCTGATAACCGAGACTGATACTAAATGACTAACAAGTGGTTAGAGTAACTGCATTGAAAAATTGAATGAAGGCATAATTTGTGTCCCAGTCAGGCTGGAGCAGGATGGCAAAAGATTTCATTACACCATTCAGAATGACACACCATTTAGAAACTGTGAATTATTTCTGGAATTTTCCATTGAATATTTCTAGTCTCTGGTTGACTGCTGGTAACAGGAACTGTAAAAATTGAAACTAGGAAGAAGGGACATTACTGTATGTCATTCAGTGGATACTACTGCAAACTGTGGTAGTGCATAGGCATGGAGAGGGAAATCACAGGATCACACAGCTTCTTCTCAGAACTCACTTTTAAAAGATGGATGCACATGCCTAGGACCAAGAATTTTAAAGATGATGTTATCATAATGGACACTTAAAGACCAGAAGAAGTCAAAGCTTGAAGCAGTGGTTAAGGAAAACTGTGTTTGTTGATTAACCTGGAATTGTAGAGAGATGTGTACTCTTATATCAGCTCTGGCACTAGCCAGTTTCTCATCCTCCAAGGGTCCCCTGTCCAGTGAAGACCACACCTCTAAACAAGAGAGCTAGTGTCCTTTATTTCTCAGAGCTTCCTGTTCTTGATTCTCAGTGTTACTTCAACTCATACTCAGATTAAATGAAATCTCCATTAAAATACCAATGACACTCTTCACAGAACTAGAAAACACAGTCCTAATTTCATTTGAAAGCATAAGAGACCCAGAATAGTCAATACAATACTGAACAAGAAGAGTGATACTGGGGGCATCATAATATCTGATCTCAAATTATACTACAGAGTTATAGTAATAAAAGAAGCCATGATATTTTTAAAATTTTTTTAAAATTTTTACAGACTTCATTTTGATTCATTGAACACAAATGGGGAACAACTTTTCATTTCTATGGTTGTCCATGATGTACATTACACTATTCATGTAATTATGCATGTACATAGGGTAATGATGTCTGTCTCATTCCACCATTTTTCATACCCCCATCACTTCCCCCTCTCATTTCCCTCTTCATAATCTAAAGTTCCTCCATTTCTCTCTCCGCCCCCCACCCCCTGAACTGCAATATATAACATCATCCACTTATCAGGGAAAACATTTAGCCTTTGTTTTTTGGGGCTTGACTTATTTCACTTAGCATGATATTCTCCAATTCCATCCATTTATCTGCAAATGCCATATTATTATTCTTTATTGCTGAGTAGTATTCCATTGTGTATATATACCACAGCTTCTTTATCCATTCATCTGTTGAAGGGCATCTAGGTTGGTTCCACAGTCTAGCTATTGTGAATTGAGCTGCTATAAACATTGGCGTGACTACGTTACTGTAGTGTGCTAATTTTAAGTCCTCTGGGTATAAACCAAGGAGTGGGATAACTGGGTCAAAAGGTGGGTCCATTCCAAGTTTTCTGAGGAATCTCCACCTTGCTTTCCAGAGTGGCTGTACCAATTTGCAACTCCACCAACAATGTACGAGTGTGCCTTTTTCCCCACATCCACACCAACACTTATTATTGCTTGTGTTCCTGATATTAGC
>JAJEJO010000087.1:1100403-1115973 GCA_020662805.1 Glaucomys volans
AAAAATTAAAAAAAAATGAACCTACAATTATGTAAAACTATACTGCACTAATAAAAACTTAAAAAGATTAACTCATACTCAAACCTATCACACTTCTTTTTCTGCCTTATTAGAATTTTGGGGGAATCAACACAAAAGGTGTTGAATGCTTGTCATGTCTGGAAGCTCTGCTTTGTAGCCCATCTACAATCATATATCAAAACAAAGATTTAGGTAGATTGATGATGTGCCTTCTCATTCTACATACCTCCAGGAGATGATTTCTTTTTTAGCTGATTCTCTTCTGTCCCCGTGAGTAAAGAAGATGGATTAAAGTTACATTGGAAAAGGAGGACGCCTTCCAGTAGTTCATAAAGTTGAAAATACACAAAAATAGAAAATTTGGAAAAATACTAAAAAGCCTGCCCTTGCTATATATCCTGGACTTAGAAAATTGTAATATTAGCACCAGTTTTTGCATCTGAAGTTTTATAATGCAGTTGATAGGCAAACTGCTTATTTCTCTAATTTTGTAGGACCATAAGCACATATTCATTAATTCATTAACAACACAATAAAAATTTAAAGAATGAGACCAGTAGAAATTCTGCTGTTCAGTCACATGCTATGACAAAATAAATACACAAGTTCAAAATGTTTTTTCATATGCTTTAAACAGGGTTTCACTCCACATATTTTACCCAAGCAAAAAGCGTGCATTTTAATAACATTTAATAAAGAAGTGCTCTTTTTGTTAATCTCCATAGTGAAACACTTATAAACCACAACACAATATGATTTTATTGCCATAATAACTAATGGCTAAAATCACAAAAATAAAAATGCACTACAATATTTTGGAACTGTTAGAACTGCAAGAAAACTGTCAGAAAATAAAAGAGCTGTGTTTGCAAAGCAGAGGACAGTAGCCACATGCTAGCCACTTACACCTTTATGTGACTATTATTTGAATTGAGCAGTGTTTTTTAAATGGCAGTGGGAATTAGTAAATGTTAGGTTGATTGATATAAACAGCTTGGAGTCTTGCCCCCAGTTTTACTCAATATTTACGTACTTGACCAAACACTTCAACTTCAAGCTTTTAAGTTCACAATACTCCTCTTGTCAAAACTTTCAAAACTAGAAAGGATGTTAGGAAGAATCTAATTCAAAGAATTCAGATTTTGGTGGACCAACAAAGGTTGTGAACTTTTTATGATCAGCCAAGAGAATTTTTTTTTCTTCAAAAATAACTACTATCCATATACTATAATATCATAAAGCAAAGTTTATTTTTACAATAAAAAGAGAACATCTTTTTCCAAGAAAGGCCACTTAGCAATCTTCCAGTAATAAATATATAATGATGTTAGATGTAACATTATCTTTTCCATTTTTTAATTTGCCACTAACCAGTGAAAACTTCCTCATAGACCGATGACGCAGGCTCTCAGACTGGCGTCTGGAAGCCACTGACCTGGTTCAACTTTTCATTCTAGAAATGAGGATATGGTTTTGTGATGTGCCCAAAGTTGAATGGCTGGTAAAAGCCAAAGACAGTCAGTCCATCACCCACTTTCCTGGCCAAAACCAGGGTTCTACTTCATCAGTTACCAGAAGATGCTGTGTCAGAAGGCTTTTCAGAGGACAGAAAAAGGCCAGGAAAATTCTGGCTTGGTGCATAACCTTGCGCAAGTTAACAAACTTCTCCAAACTCCTAGCCCAGTGCCTTCCACATTAGAAAATGTGACTAGTTAGAGTTCTTTGGTTCTGTCTTCTCCTTCTTTCTGCATGCAAATTGCTGCATCTGGCATGCAATGCCCCACTTAAGTCAGTGGAAATGTCACATGGAAGATGGTCAGATGTTGGCTGATGACATTTCTATTTCCCTTTATAGTCCTCACAAAGCCGGGCCCACTTGTTCTCTCCCTGAGGCCAGCCCTAGAAAAGGGGCTGTGCACTTGCAGTACAGAAAACAACTTGGCAGCCAAAAAAATAATCGAAAAACAAATTAGGTCTTTACTGTCATCTCTTGGAAATGCGCCCCCCAAAAATAAAAAATCATAAACCACAGCAAGTCTTTTCAAAAAAAAATAATAATAATAATTCTCTATCTATAGTCCTTGCCCCACTATTGCATGCACAGTTCCTCCAGGCCACAGCAGATCCCAGTGCTCTTCCCTGTTCTGTGCTCTCCAAAACCCACCAACCAATTCAGCCATAACAATCTTTCCAGCTCATATTTTTCCTTTCCCTCTCTCTCTCTTTTTTTTTTTTTTTTTTTTTTTTTTTTGGCCGCCTTCTTTTTTCTCTTCAATAAGTAATACTCTCCATCTATAAATCCCATTACCTTCCTTCCTTCTTGGATTTCGTCCTTACTCCTTACTGTGACTTGCATGATCAGGCCAAGATTTAGGCCCTTAGGAACTTGGGAGGAGGGGATGTAGGTAATCATGATTTTACAGTTAGTGCCCTTGCCACATACATGCTTATCATATGCCAACGCTACAAAAATACTTCGTATAAAAACATCTTTAAATTCTTCAGGCTAACATAGAGAGGATACATTATTATTTGTCTTTTACAGAGTAAGGAACCTAATAAAGAAGGGATATAATTGACTGCCTACAGTCACATAAGTGATTTTTAAAAGACATATATAAATAGTTCCTTTATCCTTGTCCAAGCCAGACTAGGCTTTGAAAATGTTTTCCACAGTAAATTTTTGTCAACAGTAAGCACTTACTACAAAGAAGGCATGGTTCTAAATGCCAGGAAAATAGGGATGAATAAGACAGACAAGATCCTTGTACTTTGTATAGACCTTCCATGTAGGCTGGGTAGAGAGGAGGAGGAGTCTGTTCTTGTAGAGGGGTGGGAAGCAAACAGATATACGATGAGACAACGAACGAGAAGTGCTATAAAGAAAATGGGACAGAAAGATGTGATGTTCAGAGGCAGAAGTGGGTGTACTGATGGCTTCTTAAGTCTGTATGGACAGGGAGGCCTTCCTGAAGAGAAGCTCTGGGGTCAGATCATTATAGGAGAAGAATTCAAGTATGAAAAATTCCTAAGATGTGAGATAAGGGACCATACTGAGGGGGTGATGATCTTAATGTCTTTATAAAACAGAAAGAAAGCCAATGCTGGCAGAGATATGGAGTGAGATCAGTGGGGAACACAGGGAGAAAGGTATTCAGCATATAGTTCACATGGAAAGGTATTTGCCAAAGCAAGGACTTGGAATTTCTTCTATGTGTACTGAGAAGCAATTGGAAGACTTTAAACAAGAGAGAAGTATTATTATTATGAGCTGATTATTTTCTATAAAAGTCACTTGGAGGGGCTGGGGATATAGCTCAGTTGGTAGAGTGACTGCCTCACAAACACAAGGTCCTGGGTTCAATCCCCAACACAGAAAAAAAAAAAGTCACTTGGATTGCTATACTGGAAGAAAAAAAGATTTTAGGGCTATTAAGGTATGTATGGCTATGAGTTAAGGAAAAAAAAATGAAGACTCCTTAGATAAGGGCAATACCAATAGAGATAGGGAGAAGCGAACAAATTCAGAAAATATGCTTAGATAGGGCAGATAAAATTTACCAAGGACCTAGATGTGGAGGTGTGAAAAAGTGAAAGATAAATGATGATGCCTGGTATCTGCATTCAGCAACTAAGGATAGTTGGACCATTTCCTGAGATAAGAAAGATTGAGTCAAAGTAAAAAAGGTGGGCAGAATCGTGGTTCTGATTTACCTGTGCTAAGCTTGAGATGCTTATGGTATCATGAACACAGCTTGAATTGGCACAGTGTAAGTATTCTCATCATGGAAACCAGCAAATGCTGATCAGGGTTTCCTTCTACCTGCCTTCTACCCACTGACAGAGGCTGGACACGAGAGTCATTAGGGAGTTTATAATACACCAGTGTGGGTCCCATTCACAGATCCATGAAGAATAAAAGACCCATGCATTTGGTGCTCAGAGAACATCAAATCAATGTCCAGGAAGAAATAAAATATATTAGTCCATAGGAAATACTAGAGGATTCCAGCTACTTGGACTGGCAGTTACACAGATCTGAGCAGGCATGGTGTTAAGTCACAAGTTAGGTCAAGGAAGAAAGAAAACAACTGTTCTATGTCTAGGTAGGCAGGCGTGGTTCAGAATCTTTTCACAGCCTTCTTGTCACAGAATGGAGCCTACAAAGAGGCCAACACACAAAGGAGAGTAGAGTTATAAGCCAAAACTTCCATCTGTAAACGTTGTCCAGCTGTGCCTATAAACTGGCTCTATCCCTGGGCTTTACAAGAGCCAATGAATCCTCCTCGTACATTGGGGTCCTCTGTTACTTGTACCTGAAAGAGACTTTTCTTCCATCAGATAGGTATGAACTGTGACCTTGTTTTATCTTGTCTTATATTCAGAAAGGATTCTTATTATAATAAAAACGATGCCTACCCATGGCATAGTTGAACAGTACAGACTGCAATCATTGATCTGCAATATCAGTGAGGACCCTAAATGTTCAATATTCTCATCTTTTCTGTTATTGAATTACACTCTTTTTTGTTTTATGCTGGCAACATTTCCTATTGATTTATAAATAAATACCTGTGACATTTATATTACCTAATATGGAGAAGTACACACAGGACTCCAATTTTACCCTACAATGAAGGAGTTTTACAGAAAAGTTAGTCATGTATTTTATTTTGGATAAAGGATGTGATGATGAATCAAGAAATGTTCCCACAGTTAGGGTTCCCACTGTATTGCCTATAAAATTCAAAATATCCCATATTCCAGGTTTCTTTTAGGTAAATAATGTTAGTTCATTTCAAGAGGAGTGAACAAGGCAAACTTGAAAGATCATTTGTTCTGCTTTCAGAACTCAAGGCAATTTTATAAGAGGTGAGTGGAGGGGGAAAGAGCCTCTTAACCAATTAGCCATGAGACCATACAATAGCTTAGAATTAAAATTACCCCGACATGAGGATCCAAGAAGGGTCTCATTTATGTCATCACAGAGGTTCTACTGCTATTGAAATGGTAAGAGGGTAGCAGTTTTAATGGTCCAATAATAAAGTGATTAAGATTATATGGAAGTAGGTAGAACCAAAGTCCCCACAAGTGGTGGAGACTTAATGAGGCTTTTTACCTGGTCTATTTTCCAATTCAAATTATTCTGTGGGTGGTATTGTAATCTAAGAAGAGGATTTTTTAGCTGTATGAGTTTTCTTTTGTTTTCTTCAAAAGTAATATATGTTTGGTTTGGTTTTATAAAAGGCTATGTGAGCTTAAATTAACACACACACTAACAGAACCTCCTAAGTCCTCCAGATATTTTTTTAGATTTCAGAGGAAAGTGAAATAGAAAATTGGTGATAACACAGGGAAAATCTAAGTTCCTTTTTCTAAAGCTATATCAGTATTTATACTAAGTAAATTATTTTCCTAACCAAAAAAAAAAAAGAAGAAGATAAAAAAGGGGGAGGAGGAGGAGGAGGAGAAGGAGGAGGAGGAGGAGAAGGAGGAGGAGGAGGAGGAGGAGGCGGAAGGCAGCGGCTATGAAACAGTTCTGTGATTGGTTCATTATCTTTATAGCCAAATTTTGCTCTTCTGATATTTTTGGTGCAAACCAAAGAAGCAGAGATTATTGTTGAGAAACTTAAATCTACACAAGATGTCTCCTGATTATTGTGCATAAGCCCATTCTAATTTCTCTTTCGTTGATGGGTTGATAAAAGTGTGTATTACTTCCTGCAGCTCCAAGAATGGACTGTGTTCATACAATTTAATACTTATTTTATGGACTTTCTGAGAGAATCAGGAACTCTGAGGGAAAGAATTGCTTTTCTTCACTTTTGCATGTTGTTTTGTTTTAGAAACTTTTAAGGAAAAGTGTCTATGTCTCAGTCAGATTTTGTTGGATGTTTCTTAATCTTTATTGTTTCATTACCATTTTCCTAAGGAGAAAAATTTTATTTTAAACAATGAATCTAAATTAAATAATTTATCTAATAGATTCAATTTTAAATTAAATTAAATTTCTCCCCATTGAGAGCAATTAAAGTCTAATCAATAAGATTTGTTGAGTTGAGTTGCACATCCAAAGCCTACAAACCACTGGAGTATCTAGATTCTTTTCACTCCCCCTTTGAAGAGCCAATTTTCACCCCTTTGCAGGATTAAAGTGGAGACACCATCCTAACTAAAACAAATTGAGCAAAGTGGCCTCCTTACTATAGTAAGTACAACTAGGCTCCAAGCTCCAGACCAAAATGCAAAGCCATTCAGCCAACAGCTGGCCTCCCCATCTTTTATCTGAGCTTTCTATTCTTTGTTTGTTTGTTTGTTTTTCCAGGTACTGGGGATAGAACCTAGGCGCATTCTACCACTGAGCTACATCTCCAGCCCTTTTCATTTTTTATTTTGAGTCAGGGTCTCACTAAGTTGCTCAGTTTGGCCTTGAACTTGCAACCCTCCTGCTTCTGTCTCCAGAGTAGCTGGGATTACAGGTATGCACCACCATGTTCAGCTATCTAAGTTTTCTCTACAGCGTCTTTTCCTTTCTGCTTCTATTGATCTGAACAAGCAGCTACCCAAATGACACATTCACATATACTCTGAAATAGAGTATACATCAAGTTATTCATCTCTTATTCTGCTGGCAAGGGAAGTCCTATCAACAGGAGGGTCATTTCAAACTGGGTTGGCCCAGGGAATCCCCTAGGGAACTTACAAAAATTCAGATTCACATGGATTTTTATTTAAGAACATATGCAATATAGACTACTCGTTCTATTTCTCAATTTTCTTCCCTAATTTCTCACTCATAGAATTGTTTTTAGTATTGCTTCTTTGCAGAGATAATATAAATAATTAACTAAAGGTGCCCTATCCTGCTGTTCTGTCCTGCTGCTAACAGGACATTCCTCCACCTGGATTTTAAACAGAAAATACATAGATTGCTGAGGAGATAGTTCATAGTTGAAAAAAAATGATGTTTCATTTTTTACATTCTCAGCTCAAGCAAGCACACCCTCAAATACATGCCATTCACAACAGCCAGGTTGTCATGGTGGTGTGAGAGCAGAAGCAGGTAGGAGAACGGGGGGAACACTATCTGAGAAGGAGGTAGGGATACTTGTGTTATCCCTTCGTCAAAGGAGCTTTGCAGCAGGGGTGGGGGCAGTGGTGGGGAGAAGAAAGTGGGGAAGAGAGGCACCCAAGAGCATTTCTTCTGAAGACTTTAGATGATTTTGAATAATAAAGAAAATGAACTCTGCATCTCATTTGGTGGTTTCTTTTGAGTAAGACCTGCAACACAACTGCTATTGCAAGATGTGTGCGTTTGCAAGAGCAAGGAGACATGGAGTGGATAACTTTGGGAAGCCTGAGCAAAGTCTGCTCCAGACGGGTAAAAGTGTATTGGAAAATGTCACAAAAATTAGCCTGGAGCACCAAATGCCAGGTGTACCAAGAGTTATCGAATGGAGATGTGGAGACCCCACCAAAGAGAACAGCAATGGACCTCACTGGGAGAGGTGGAACAAAATGGCTGTGCCTTCCTAGGATTGCTTACACTGAGAAACCTCTCACGTATTGCATGGTGAGCAGTCCTGGTCACAGTTGCCCACCCCAAGCCCTAGCAGCTGCACAAACCAGTCAAAGCTGGGAAAGGAGGCCACCTTTTCACATTCATCCTCTTCCCAACCAGCCTCACACTTTGAGGTGGGGGCCAGACCCTTTGGATTTCTAAAGGCAAGAAAAACAAAAAAATTCAGCTCTGAACTTGACAGGGACTGAAATGACACTTGCTAATAATACCTGTACTAGAATGGAATGATTTCACGGACCATACTGACCATCCAAAAAATACTGAATTTTAACACAAAAATGTCCAACTATAACAGGATTAAGTTCTCTGAGTCTAAACAGGAAAGGAAGCAGATAAAAGAAGTTCAAAACAAAGATAAATTTATTCTTGTACAATCTTATTTGCAAATGCCCAAATCATACTTGTTATACTCTCTTGACTTCCAGCAGTAATGTTCATAGAAGATATGAAACCACTAGATTGATTTATAATAAAAGTCCTTAAAATGCAGATTTTCTACAAAAAAAATTTCAATGAATCTCAATTCTATTAGCTTTAGTTTCTCTGAGAAACAAATTATGAAAAGAAAATCCTTTTCTCTACAGTTTTGGATTAGATGGAGAATGAATTGTAAGGAAAAATTACATCAGGAAATGTTATGGGTCTTTGTTCCTGGACTTTATAGAAACAAGCTGGCTATGGGGAGGAAAGCTGGCTTGTCATGGTGATGTGACTCTGCAGATCAGGGCACAAATAGCAAGCAAAATAACAGAAACAAAGAGCAAGCTTTAAAACCCACCACCGCAGAGTTTCTCTACCTCCTTTTCAAATATCACATTGTTTTCTTTCTGATGATTTATAAAAATTGCCATTTTAATTTTTTTACAAACTATATCCTATTTCACAGTACAAATACATCATCATTTTTTTTTACCTAATTCTGTTTTTAACATTTCAATTGCTCTTTCCTTCTCTCCCTTCTACACTTCCCTCCCTCCCTCCCTTCCCACCTTTCTTCCTTTTCTCAATATGGCAATGAATATTCTCCACATGAAGTTTCATGTATACCCACAAATATTTCTCTGCAATAGATACCAAAATATATACTTTCTTTCTAAAAATCTCTGAACTTTAAGTTTAAATATGCCAAGTTCCCTTTCTAAAAGCATTTCCATTTCACACACTCAGAAATACTGTTTGAGAATATCTAGTCTCCATTCTCAAACTTTTAAATGTTTGTCTGCAGAACACATATTCATATTACATTGTTGTTTAAATTTCCTTTTTCCTATTATAATGTCGGAGCAAGTCTTCTTAAGTTTATGTACGAATGGTTATACCTAGTAATTGCTTTTTGGTCCATATTAACGCAATATAATGCAAATAATAATGGCAAGTGTGTTCAAACATATTATCCTGACTGTTAACACAATGTTTAACTTTTAAACTACTGAAGTACTAAATTTTATTAACAAACATCTTGATGTTTCTTTGCTCAGTTTTTTCACTAGGATATGATAAGAGGTCTTTTCCCCATTCACTTTCCTTACCATTCAATTGACTCAAGCTGAAGCTTTGTGTTTTAGATTGGAATTTTTTCCCTATGACTTCTATCACTTCTTCACATCCCCTTGACTCTCCACTATACCAGGAAAAAAAGAGAAAAAACCCCAATTGGATGGATATTGGACCTCAGATATTGAGCCTCTATATGTCTAGAACTCAGTTCATACAATTTTTATCTCTTTATCCCTTTATGGTCTAAGGGATTGTCTCAGCTTTATTCACCAGATTAGTAATGCTTTTATTTCTGTCCTTCCTATTATATAGCTCTTCTGTTAATTTTTAAATTTAAGAGAGAAAAATCTTAGTTTCCATTAAGTCTGTATTTTCTAATTACTGTTTTTTCATAGATGTGTGTTCTGCTTTTAAGAACTAATAGTCTTTTGAATTTTATTGAGGATACTAATTAGGGCTGATTTAATGTTTTCTTCAGTTTTCTGGGTTATCTCTGTTGCCAGCCATTATGTGAGTTCCCTGCATTCTTCCTTTTATGCTGTTAGTTTTTATCCAATGCCCAGTGATCCTTTGTTGCCCATTTATTTTATAAATAATGTACTATGGTTAATGTATAGAACAGAGTGGGTTTCCTCTGTTTCTCCATTGTGCCTCTCTACTGAGGAGAAAAAGAGATCCCAGTCACCCTGCCTGCCTTACATCCACATCCTCCAAACCCTGCCTCTTCCTTGGTAAAAAAACGAGAAGTACTTGAGCGACTCAGGAATACTTGGTGTATTTGCCTCTCACCCCACATTTGTCATGGAGA
This sequence comes from Glaucomys volans, assembly GCA_020662805.1. Classification (NCBI taxonomy): domain Eukaryota; kingdom Metazoa; phylum Chordata; class Mammalia; order Rodentia; family Sciuridae; genus Glaucomys; species Glaucomys volans. The sequence continues at coordinate 1,110,312 of JAJEJO010000087.1, forward strand.
TTTAGCAATTTGTCAGATTCTATGTCTTTACTTTCCTTAGAGGGTATGTATTCCTTTTAGCCTGGTGGCAAAAGCACCTCCTGTTCACCTTTTGTTCAGGGTTGAGAGAACAAAGGGGGAGCTCTAGCCTGCATATTCTAAAGCAGATTAAAAAAGATTCTCCCCAAGAGGTCTTCCACAACCCTTTCCCCTTTTCCATCAGTCTGCTGAAAAGTCATAGAGGACCTGGAGAAATATAAATTCAGAAGAAATTTCTTCTTTATTTGTGTTAGACTATGAAGTCCTGTGCTCTTGCCAATCCTATCCTTTCAATTTTCAATAGTTCAGAAAATTTCTCAGTTTCTGGCAGAAGAGAATGCCCTTTCTTATTTACAAGTTCTGTGACAAGTTTATAACTTTTCAGTAATTTTAATGGTTTTTGTGCATGAAGGAAGTGTATACGTGCTGTACATGTTCATCATCCTGATCAATTCTCTAGGACTCTTAGAACTTCTCCTCAGCCCTTTCTTTGCCCAAGCTGTTGACTTTAAGACTCTCCTAACCCCACCAGTTATGTGTGTACTCTCCTGCAATTTCTTTTCTGAAGATATGGTAGTTGCATAATAAGATATTACTTTCCTATTTCTTCCCAAACTTTCCCATCTGTATTAACACAAACAAGAATCCAGTTCCTTTGAGTCTCATGGGTCCAAACCGTAGATCACAACCAAAAATGAAATGTGCATATTTGGGAAGGTGCCTTGTTGGATTATGTGATTGCTTCCTCCATTCCAGTCATTGCATAAAATAGGTTAATTAACAAGCCAACTTCAGCCTTACTAAATTTATTATGAATTATATGTTCAGGGATGTTGGTAAAAGGCCAACACTGGCATCTCTTTAACTAGTAATTATTGTGTTTTATTGTTGTGGACCTATAATGCATTAACGAGCCAGGACTCGGCTTTATTAGAATGCACGTGGCTCCTCAGTTCCATGCATATTTATTATGTGAGAGAATGGGATTCTTCTTCTCTAGCCTTCACTAATTTAAAAGAAGATATCCTCAATGAAATGTATTCAAATATTTTGACATTTTGCTTCACCTCACTTACAGAGCAGAAATTGTTTCTGACAGTTATTATACAGAGCTGGAATCCTGCTGCTTCCACTGTTGAAGAACAGGTTGAAAAGATACAGCGCTTGCATTTTGTTCAAAGAGTGATTCTCTGGCTTAGAAATAGCAGCACTGTCAGCTGTGATTCACTGAGAGTTTAGATAATATCCAGTCTGTAGTCACTGCTAACATGGGCTTAGAGTGGAAGAAAATGAACGGAAGTTGGTGCCCTGAGGTTACCCAGGAGGATGAGTATAAAGCATGAAGCTGGTATTTGGCCACCTAAAATTTTGGTAGAAATCTTCCTCCTCCTCCTGCACATTGTCAGCACCCCGTTATACCAGGCTTAAATTTCCAATGCACCTATTTACACAAGACACACAACAGTAGATGTTAAATTGAAATACTGGGGCATTATAGAGGCTTGTAACTGTTGAAAGTTATTAGAGAAAGCATTTGAGCATTTCTTTGATTCTATTGCACTAAAAAGCAAAAAAAAAAAAATCATTCTAGGATCAACTGGAAGTGGGTGCAGGATGGTACACTACAGAACAATTACAAACACAACAAGTAACCTGTTTTGATTTATTTTGGATACCTCTGGTTTATTCAGCTTTTCTGAATGCAGAAGTATTTTTCCGAAGTTATGGGGTAAAATATTTACTTATAAAAGACCTGCTACCAGCACTGGCAGAATTTGGCACCAGCAGAACTTCACAGAGCTACTGAGACAACTAGAGACACAGAGAAAGTCATTCAACAGTCCATCTGTCAGTATTTATCCATTTTTACTCCCATTTCACACCCAACCCAAAGCTATATCTAGAAGCAGAACAGCAGCTCAGGATCACAACTGACCACCTATGCTTTCTGAGAGGCAATGGGTCAGCCAATCACACTGTGTGTATGGAGACATATTTTTTGTTCCATTGGGCATCATAAGGTAAAGGAAATAGGCAGTTCATATGGGTATTGAACATGTTCTTACAGGTTAACAATTAAATCACAGATTGAGGACATGCAGATATTGAAAGGAGACTCACAGGGTAGTGGCTCTGCCTACAGCAGACCAAAGTACTTAGAAAACTGGCTAGTGAAATCATGAATCTGGGGATTGAAGATATTTGGGGTTGCCATCCAGATTGGTTGAGTCAAAGGCAGGCCAGCTAAGGTTTCAAGAAAGAGCCCCAAGAAGGGCTTCAGTAGGAAAAAAAGAATACTGCAGCAGGTCAGGGGATTTATTTGCTGGTGATGTCCCCAGGGACCTGTGAGTAAATCTGGAGGGCACTGAGGGGTGACCAGGCCCATTATTCATCAGAATGAGACATGGCCAATTCAGCTCTTATCAGGGGTCTCTGCTGGGCAGTCAGAGGTCATACCCTGGCAACAACCTGGGAATAGATGAGAAAATGCTTTTGCCACTTTGGAATGATGAAAAGAAATGTAAGTAGATTTTTTAAAAAAAGGTAAAGTCAGTCCTAAAGGAAGTACAGAAATATGTCTACATTACAGACCAAGTGAATTGTATCCGGCAACTCTCTTAGTAATAAGCCATAAAGAAGAATAAAATTATGGCATTTGCAGGTAAATGGATGATGTTGGAGACTGTTATGTTAAATGAGATTAGCCAATCCTAAAAATCCAAAGGCCGAATGGCCTCTCTGATAAGTGAATGATGATGCATAATGTGGGGTGGAAGGGTGGCAAGAATGGAGGAAGGATAGATAGCATAGAGGGACAGGAGGGGTGGGGTTGGGGTGGGGAGGGAATAATAACAGAATGTGTGACAAACATCATTGCCCTGTGTACATGTATGAATGCACAGATGGTGTGACTCTACTTTGTGTACAACCAGAGAAACAATAGCTGTACTCCATTTGTGTTCAATAAATCAAAATTAAAAAAAAAAAAAACTGGTTAAGTTGGAAAAAAGGAAATAAGATCCCAAGGCTTCAGACACACTGAATTGCAGTTTATCTGCTCCTTATTTACTATTATATCTCTAGTTAGTACCTTACAAAATGCTTAGCACACAGTAAGTGATAAATAAATGTTGAGGAGTGAATGTCAGACTCTTTCATCTCCAGTGTAATCATAAAGGGCAATGAGGTAGGAAGCCACATAATGCAATGTTTTTGAGGGCAGCATTTGCTGTGGGTGACCAGGTAACTGCCTAGGAAGTATGACTTGTAGGGGCTAAAAGTGTTTCATTTCTCCAAAATATCTCCAAAATCCAAAATTTGAATCTCTGAAATGCATATGTCTTCTGCTGATGATGATAAGTTAGTAGATTCTACATTAATTTTCTCACTTTTAGATCATATACTACCCCATTTTACAGCTGAGGAATCTAAGGAAAAATGACTTATTCAAGTTCCTCTACAGCTCTCACAAGGATTTGACATGACAGAGCTTGAAATTTTGACTACCATCCTATTCTACCTCCTACACTCTTATGCACTATTAGTAACAAAAACAAACAAAAAACCAAACAGATATCAAGTAGAAAGAGGAAAAAAATAGTCAATCATTAGCATATTAGTTTGAATTGATTCCTCAGATAAAATAGCCAGGCACTAAGTTGGAACCTAAAGAGAAAGAAGTGAAAATCTGATGAGAAGGATTGCTTTTGGAAATTCCAATCCCAGGGCTCTGACTTGTTTATTAAGCAATTCCTTCATGCCCATGATTCTTAGGTACTAACTGAAAGCACCCAGAAAACCACTCCGGACACAGGAAGGCACACAAGAGATTTTATTAAGCAGACAGATAGTGTCTGCCCAAAGGGTGAGAGAGGGGTGGGAGGAGGAGAGAGAAAGAGGCCGACTACCAGAGTGTCTGCTCTCAGGGCAAGAGAGAGAAAATGGCTGGGGAGCTTCTCTTAAGTAGTTGAATTTCACAGGCTAGTAGCAATTGGACCAATGACGTACAAGGAGGGTTAACAATCTGGACCAATAACTGACTAAAAAGTTCGTGGGCTGAGGAGCTGTGTTGCAAAACCTGAGGCGGAGGAATACTGGCAGCAGCTAATGCCAATACTAACTAGGGACAAAAGGTATTATGTGTCTCTCTCTACCAGGCGAGTTTTATTTTCTATCAGGGAAAATCCTCAACAAAAGATGCATTATGTATTTGTCTTTTAAGAAACTCTTAATTTCTTCAAGAATTGTGTAACTTTTTTTTCCTTTGCACTACTGCATCATCAAGTTGGAGATCAATTTGAATGAGGGGATTCTCGAAAGAACTTCAAAGAATAGTTTAATAAAAATGTTCTATTATTCTATTAACTCAAGAATGAGGTCATATTACAGTTATAAACTTTATTGCAGGGAAATCGCTACAAAAAACACCATTCAAATGGCCGTCTATTGAGAATAATTGAAGGTTTTAGAAATTACCTTTCATAAACATTTGATAGAATATTGAAGCAGTTACCTATGTATTTCTTGTTCTGTGTACTTGAGGCCAAGTCTTTTTCCCTTGAACTATCCAGAGATTTTTGTGTGGGTAAACATAGCCCATGGCTCACACTTTGATATGAATAGAGTTTGCTTAGCTGTTTTGTTTTGTTTCTGATAGAAGCTTTAACCACCATGAAGAGTTACAGTGAAAGGTAACATTTTCACTTCTAGATTCTTGGATTTCCTAGGAAAATTGAATTTTCCATAGCAGAAATTTCCAGGAATTTGTAGTTAATAGTCTAAGTAATCATTGGAATAAATCTTTCCTCAAATCAAGCATGCAAAACTTGGAAAGTAAGAAGTTGTCAGATGTGGGTATTCTTTTGTCTCTCCATATTTTTGCTGTGAAATGAAGGCATCTGGATATATAACCTCATCTAATATATAACTAATCAGATATAGTACATATCAAATGTACCATTGTATATAAAGTATATAATATGCTAGATATAATATTAAATATTATGTAATAAAAATAATATGAGAGATTTAAGATGGCGGGCTAGAGGAAGGCTGCATTCCTACTTGCTCCGTGGATTCCTACTTGCTCGGGATTCAAACAGCAGGAATATGGCTCTCAACGAGATTTTATATTCAAAGCACATATAAGGGGTCCCCAGGTGCCGCTCCAGAACCAACTCAGCTGGGGTGGGCTCGGCCCCGCTGTGGGCAGCTACCACCCAGGAGCGCCGGACCCTGCAGCTGCTTTGGAGCCACCGACCTGGGTCTGCACCAGCCAACAAGTGAGTGCGGGTCCCCAGTAGCGGCTTTGGAGTCACTGGCCGTGGCTCCGGCACCAGCCAGCGGCCTCCCAGGCGGAGACTGAGCATCTCAGGCTGCCTGGGGCCTCGCCCCGACTTCTGGAGAGGTCTGGCCGGGAGCCTCTGGGATCACTGACTCCGGCGGGGAGTTGGAGCTGCTCCGCGCCGTTTTGATGGCTTCCCTGGCAGAGAGGGCCCGTATCCAGCTTCCTGGGGCCTCCAGTGGCATCTGGAGAGGTCCGGCCGGGAGCCTCTGGGATTGCTGACTCCGGCGGGGAGCTTAGGGCCTTTGGCGCCAGCTCACAGTGTCCCCAGGAGAGAGTAACCACCTGCCACTGCCTGAA
>JAJEJO010000087.1:1129016-1141516 GCA_020662805.1 Glaucomys volans
AGAGAGTTTATATGCAGGATTTGTAACTCATGCAATAAGCCAGTACTGCCTAGGAGGAGTGAAGTGGAGGATAAAAGTTTGGAGGGTGAAAGAGTCAGCCCCGGTATCAAGAGTCAGGTATAGATTATAGTGAGTATAATAGAGAAGCTGAAACAGACAAAATCCAGGAAGCAAAGCAAACTCACAGCAAGCATTAGAGGAGACTGCAGAGCCTATACTGGGTCAGGGAAAGAATAGACAGTAGGCTGAATAGAGTTTCCTTAGAAACTAGACACAAACACATCCCATTGTGGTGAGCTGGTGGCTGCAGAGTTAGGGCATTTCCTCTGCTGTGTCATGAGGCATTGCCAAGTCTTTTTCCTTCCCAGTTTCCAAGAAGTCGGCTGAACTTCTCACGTCCAAGGCAGTGATCTAAAGCCAAAAGTGTACTTCCAATATGGAAAGAGTTTTCCCAGAAACACCTGATGGTAGCTCCAGAACTGGGAGTACAGTGGGGACAGAAAAGACTGCAAGATTTACTACTTAAGATAAACCGGGCATGCTACATTCACATTCACATGGGAGGCCACCAATAGGTCTGAGTTACAAAAGGAGGAAATCTTCAGATTTCAATAGTCATACTGCTTCAGAGTCCCCTCCCAAAGGCAGGAGAAGTATGTGAAGTGTGTGAAGGTCCTTGAGGCAAAAGTATCATGCATCTGTAAAGCAGTATAAATCAAGCACCCTTACCGCACAGCTCATAATGAAATGTCTCATTCTTGGTGTGTATCAGGTCAACAGAAAAAAATGGTAGAGCCTTTCCCTAGATCCTAGGAATAAGATTATGCAGACTTGTGGTTCCTTTGAAAGGAAATACAAATAATGCATGGCAGTAAGTTGTTTTCAAACCACTCTAGCCAACCATCTGACTGTGCCCAAAGTGATTGGTCCCCGGCCTATGTGGAAGCGCAGGGCTGGCCTCACTGGGTTTCTGAAATTATCCATTTTTCACCTTAGCCATACACACTGGCTTGACCTAGAGGATTTCTGCATCCTCCATTTTCCTCAATTCCCCCACTTCTTCACATCACGGATAGTCTGGATGATTTATCCATTATCTTTCATCAGAAGTCTCTCATTTTTCATGCTTCCCTTGCTTTTAACTGTCAGATGTAGCTGAAGACATACATGCAGATGGTCTTTAGCTGAGATGATTCTTATTCCCTGTGAATAGTAAAGGAGTAAATTTATGTAACAAGTATTCGGCCTTGATGCAGAGGAATGCAGAGGGGTATGTAGCAGGACCGCAGGCACAGGGCAGGGTGAAGAGGAGCAAATTCAGGAACAGAAGATATCAGTGCCCAGAGTATAGTCTCAAAAGCAGACAGCACTTCTTTAGGTCTCAAAGTGATGGTGGTAGGATAAAAGAATCTGGTAATTCAGGAAAGGAGGCATGAAGACATGGGAGACGGAGATGTAGGGCCTTCTCCTCCTCCCAATCTTGTTTTCATCACAACAACCACACAAATGCCTCTTACATTAAACTACAGCTGAGAACAGGAGATTGACAGAATTTTCACTTTTCATCTGGATGATTCAACATCATGTAGAAACAGCCACTGTGAGCCTCCTAAGGAGGGGAAGGGTGGAAAGCAACCTGCTTGAAAGACTGATTTAAAAAAAAAAAAAGTTTAGAAGCCACTAGGTGTTTGGTACTTATTTTCAAGGCTATAAATCCCACAGCAGGTGCACCCAGGCAATCAGGATAGGCAAGAACTCTGATAAATTCAACGGTGATACTTAGGGCCACAGAAACCCTGGGAGGCTATAAATAGTCATTAGGAATGAGATGTTGCTGAACACAGAGGGAGAACTCCACCAATGGAGCAGAAATGTAAATCAGGAACTACTATGAGGAAATTGTGTTTTCATATTAAGTATAAAGAGAGAAAAAAGAGACAAAGTAAAACTAGATTTTTTTTTTCTGGTGGTTGGTCAGAATTTGAGTCATTTCAGAACATTTCAAAGGAAGGAAAGGGAGAGAAAAAGGGAAGGAGGAAGGGAAGGAAGGAAGGGAGGGAGGAAGAGAGGGAGGGAGGAAAGAGAAGGGAAGAAAAGGAGGAATTATATCTAAGTGTCCATGGAACCTAGCAAGTTCAGTGCAAATGTTACAACTGTGTCCACAGTCAGTGACCTTACAGAGATTGCACAACACCTTCAGTTGACAGGCTTGGGTTTCTTTTTTTGCAAGAGAAGAAAACTTATTGATAAACACTGCTTACCTCGCACATATTCTCTGTGGACAATGTGAGGATTAATATGTGTTTGTTAAGTCATTCTTGAAGTGTGCGAGGGTCCTTGCGGTAAAGGCATCATGCATATGTAAAGCTGTTATAATCATTTTCAAAATTCACTCCTTACCTGTTTCCACCTCTAACAAAACACACATTTTAATCACTAAGGGGCTTTAGCTTATTGGATGGCATTTCACAAATTTCAGAGAACAATAGAAATGTATTTAATAGCACAGTTTTTAGGATATTTCTGTCTGTAGTTTTGATCATCTCTTCCATGAATGATATTTATAATACTGGGATAGGTCACCTTGAAATGTAAGTTTGCTCTGTACATAAAGAATTCTGTGGAAGTCACATTTTAAAAAATGCTCTCTCTCATCTTTTCTCTCTCTCAAATTTTACATAAGGATTTATAGAGCAATAATTGTTGCAAATATCTAGCAATACAGAATCAGAGTGGTGAAAGAGTTGGTAATGATATTGTTATACCACTTAATATGTTCTTGGCTGACCCACACTGACCCTATTTCAGAAAATGCTTCCAGAGACCCAGAATATAATTGATTTATTTCCTCAGTCAGGGAAGCACGGTCATTTACTAGCAATTGAAAAATGAGATTCGGCATCAAATAATGTTTTATTAAGCTCTATAAGTATGATAAGACTAAGAAAAAAAGACTGGGAGTTCTAGAAGTAAATAGAGAAGATAAAAACGTAGTGGTAAATAGTATCCACTTTGAAGGTGAATCACCTGGGTTCAAATCCTGGCTCCACTGCTCATCAGTGATGCAGCTTTGGACATTATCTTATTTACCTCTACTGCTTCTGTAAAATCATAAAATCAAGAGTACCTACCTCCAAGATTATTGTGAGGATCAATAAAAGTTTCCTGTATAAAACTCTTAGCACATAGGACTCACTGCACAGATACTGAATTGTAGGGAGAGTTCTATCTTCTGAAGAGGTTTAATGCTGAGTCTTTTTAACACCTTGCCTGACCCATCTATTAGTGTAAGTGACCGCCAGTCCTCTCAATCCTCCTTCTTGATATTCCTCACATCTGTGCCTTCCTGTCTCTTCCACTGAGAATTCTTACTGCAAATTCCCTTCACCTTTCTCTTGATACAAAGACTACTGCAGTAATCTCCTGGCCACCATCTTGTTGCACTTAGAATCCACCTTACCCAGAACACTATCTCCAGTTCTGCTTTTTTATATCAAATTTACTATGTTTAAAAAATGTTGATGTCTCCCCACCACCCACAGGATGGAGCTGAAATATTTTAGCCTGGCATTCCAGGTCCTTCACATCTTGGTTTCAGCCTACGTAGACATCTTGACTTCCCACTGTTCACCAGCACTGATACTTGGCCAAATCAACTCCTCTATCCACAGCAATGGCATGCTCCATATAAGTTGAAGTACATGAATTCATAGAAACTTTCCTAAAGCTTTTTGCCATCAGAATCAAGGGAAAGTCAGACAAAAACTTATACAATCTTCCCTATGCCAACACTCCTCCTTTTTTCATGCAAATAGCCTGAAATGGAAAGCCGAAATTGCGCATCACTAGAGTGAATGGTTTTGAGAACACAAAAGACTGGTTAAATTCATCCACATTTGAGAGGCCATCCAGGCTATTCTGAATAAGAATCTTAGCAACTATGCAGCTCTGTAGTCAGAGTTAGGATAAGGTCCTTGGGTAAGAGGCTATAGGATATGGACAAGAGAGGCTACCAGTCCCCAGGTTACAGGACCAGATCTAATGAGGCCAGAAGCAGGCAATGCAGGTAATTCACTATTCTGGTTACTACCACTGTATTACAACGTACTCCAAAACTTAGTGGCTTAAAATAACCATTTTCTTTTGTTCATGATATTGGAGGTCAGAAAAATAGGAAGGACTCAGCTTTTCAGATCTTCCAAGGGTTGAAAATATAGATGGGGGAGCAAGACAAATAGTTTGCAGTTGAAATTACAGGGGAGTGTGAGATTTTTCCAAGAAGAATGTGCAGGAAAAGAAGGCAGCCAAGGGCAGAACCTCAGGAAAATCAGTCTGTCAGAAGGAAGTCAGCGAAAGTCTGTCTTATTCACTTTCAACTTACATGCATTCCTTACATATAAATAACTACATTTTAGAAATTTTCATGATCACTGAGAAAAACAGGTGATTGAAAATTCTACCTTCCCTCTTTGTTCTCCCTTGGAATCCCTTTTGGGATTGCAATCAGATATCAGCTGGGGTTAAAGTCATCTGGAGATGACTGGGATTAAAGTCATCAGGAGACTGGACTAAATATCAATACATTTTAAAGCGAATTAAATAAAAAGAGACATCACAATCATGTACAGGTGTTGTTAGTTAGAATAAACCAGAATTTGCTACAATAACAAACAACTTTACAATCTCAAAGGCATAAACAATGAAGGTTTATATCTTAATCATATTGCACATTTATTGAAGATTGACTAGGAGCTCAGTCCGACATCATCAACATTCTCACTGTGCAATTTAGGTCAACAGAAAGCCATTATCTGGAATATCACAGGGCACCTAGCAAAGGGAAAAGAGAATATGGCACAGCACATACTGCCCCTTAAAGCTTCCATATGGAAGAGATAAATGCTACTTCCATTCACTTCTGTCAGATAAAAGTATGCTATGATTATACTTGAGCTCAGGGGCAAGGAGGAACTTCTTACTACATGCCCGAAATGAGCTTAAGCATCAAATACAGTAAACAGCATTAATGACTACCACAATAAGCATCCACACCAAAAAAATATTGGCTTTTAGTTGAGAAATCAGAGCAGACTTATTGGAGGTAAGCATGAAGTTAGCATTTATGTCATACATAACAAGTTGGAAGGATTTAAGTGACTGGAAATGAGGAGAAAAGAGGGGAGGGGAAAAGCATGGAGGTAGGAAAGCAAGAGGCAATATTATAGGGAATATTTCCGCTTAACTGGGACATGAGGTGCTAGTTCATTCTAAAAAATTTTATGCTAGATAAAAAGATGAATTTGCTCTACACTGAACCTGTAAGATTGATAAGCTTGAGAGGAAAACGATATGCTAAGTTACAGAATTGATAATGGGGTTGCACGATAGGCCAAAAACTAGGTTCACCGAGTAAATGAAAGAATAAGCTCCGAGGATGAGATTTAAGAAATAACTTTTTGCTTAAATCAGAGAGACAGGATGCATCCTGTTAGAATTAGAAAATAATAATGGGAAAAGTGCCTGGCAAGAGGGACATGCATATTCTCAGGTAAATTTTCAGTGCTCTCTCATGAATAAAAGAAGAGGCTGAACGGTTTTTGGTTTTAGATTCTGTTGTTCTGTTAACATCTCCTTTGTTCTTTGGATAGAAGAAATTAATAACAACAGAAGTACCTTCCTTTATCATGATCACCATATGATAGAAAATTAGTAGTTTCATTGCTGATCCAAGAACTAATTTTGATTTAAAGCAACAAATTGTCAACTGTCAAATACCAGTTAAAGTCCTCATTATTTTAAGCTTCTGAAAGGCAGGGTCTGAATCCCACCTAAATTTTTGTCATCATTGCTAGCATGAGATGATAATTCATAAAACGCGTTGAATTGACTTGCTACAGTAAAAAATAAAAAATCCTACTCCATTTGGGTTGTTCATCCTTTTCTTTCACGACAAATATTTTGCTTTAGTAAGACTTTTGCCCTCATTAAAGCTTTCGCGCTTGGAATACACATGGTCTGGATACTTAATGTGGGGAATTCCAATTCTGTTTAAAATTTTATTCTATGCGTAGGCTCCCCTCTCTACTTATGTTTTTACAGTACCTATCAACTTCTCATTCTGATGTGCTGAGGGGAACAATTTAGTCAGAAACTCCTACTGCCTGCCAAAAGTCCAAGAGCATTCCTGAAACAGCCAGCTTCTGTCAGCCCCAGTACACAGACTCCTACCTTCAACAAACCTCCCCAAAACTGTGAGAAAGAAAACGAGGAACGTTCTTTAGTGCTGGCTACCAGTGTAGTTCTCCCGGGCTCCCTAGATTATAATCCTTCTGTGCTACATAACCTGAGTTCCTTCTCATAGTCCTCAATCCACACACTTCAGGAGGTCTCAAATCAGCCTTAAGTGGGAACAGCCTGCAGCTCTTGCACACAGGGCCAGGGTGGAATAAACTTTACTTTTTAAAACATGTGTAAAACAATTTTTGGTGATTGAGCCATGGTATTTATGTTCCTGACAGGACCCCCATAAAGAGGAGGCTAAGTTCATGCATGCATTGAGGGTGAGGTGGGAGCAGGAACAAGAATGGGGATGAAAGAAGAGACAGACTAGGATGGACCTCAAAGAATAAAGGGTGAAAACCATGAAATTTTTTTAATATATATATATTCAGTTGTAGGTGGACACAATACCTTTATTTCATGTATTTTATGTGGTGCTGAAGACAGAACTCAGTGTCTCACACGTGCTAGACCACCACTTAATCACTGAGCCTCAACCCCAGCCCCATGAAATTCTTTTTGGGGATGATAGGCAGGGTCTCATTGTGTTGCCAAGGTTGATCTAGAACTCCTGGGCTCAAGTGGTCCTCCCACCTTAGCCTCCCATATGTGCACACGACCATACCCAGCTAGAAAATTATTTTTATGTGAGTTATAGAGTTAATATAGTATACAACAGAGAGAAGCATTTATTGCTCTTTAGAAGAAAAAGCCATTTTTTAATAAAGTCCCTCTATTTAATAAAGTCCCTCTGTTTTATAAGGAGCTAGGAATAACTGCCTAAAATCAGGCAGGGTACAACAGATAGAGAATACCTGGGTCCTGGCTAGTCTCAGTTCAGTGGGGAGCAGGTCTCTGCACACTAGAAGCAAGGTGGGAAGATGTTTGTGTGAAAGGACATTAATGAGAACTGACACACTCCTGATCATCTAGCTGAGTGTACCATAGCATACCTAGTTAGGACAGAGCAGGCTTCAGTGAACACTTTTAACCAAATATGTCATATTAAAGCAGAAAAAATTGTTAAATCGCTTAGACATTTTATCAAACTATATTTGTTTAATAGAAAATCTATCAATGATTCCAACATCAATATGGGGCTCCTCCATCCTCAGTTTTGACCGTGGCACTAATACAATAGGTCCTAAGGTGAGTGTGAGAGAGGTCTCCATACACAGGATGTAGAAGGGTTGGGGTTGAAAGAAGGGGAAAGGACTCTATGAAGAAATTTATTTGGAGGGAGCTCCCCTGCAGAGGCCTCTTCACCTCAAGTGCAGTGAGGGTTCTCTGTAAAATTGAGCCACTGAGAGTTGTGCCTGGCACCCCTGAGAACCACGATGGTAAGGTAAGCAGCTCCAGGAGTCAACCTGCACCAAGAGAGTTGGTGTTTCCCCTGAATCGAAAAGAGGCCATGAGGGAGTGAGGTACTCTTGGGCCCTAGACTCCAATAGGAGCATAGATATGATCCACCAGTGGCCAAGAGCCCAGGAAGAGATCATAAGCCCCTCAGCTCATGCAAGGGAACCTCAAGGTAGAAGTCCCAAGAGATAATACTTTGAGAAACCAAGAAAGTACCCAGTCTCCTCACATCTTCTCCCTCCCTTGATGTTGACCCTGGTAAAGGTGGAAAGCAGCTAGCAGGTAGAAATGAAGTAAGTTAAGTAAAGGTCTTAGCATGGGGGCAAAAGTGCAGAAAGGACTCTTACCTCTTTTCTGAGACTTTTAAAATAATAGTTGAACATCTGAGGAATCAATTGTAATTTTTATTGTTGTGTTGTGATTATACATAAAATGAGATTTGTCATTACAGATTCATACATGGACACAACTGAATAATATAATTTGGTCAATTTAATTCCCAGCACCTCCTCTTTCCCTTCTCTTCTCTGTCCTCCTGGTCTCCTTTCTGTACCCTACCAGTCTCCCTTCTATTTTTATGAGATACTCCTTTTTTTCCTTTTTCTCTCTAGCTTCCACATATGAGAGAAAGCATATGGTCCTTGACCTTCTGAGTTTAGCTTATTTTGCTTATCATAATACTCTCAAGTTCCATCATTTTCTGGTAAATGCCATAATTTCATTTTTCTTTAAGGTTGAGTAAAACTCCTTTGTGTATATATACTACATTTTCTTTATCCATTCATCCATCAACAGACACCTAAGCTAGTTCCATAATTTGATTATTGTGAACTGTGTTGTTAAAAACATCAGTATCCACGTATCACTGCAGTATGCTGACTTTAATTCTCTAGGACAAATACTAAGGAGTGTTATAGTTGGGTCATATGGTAGTTCCATTCCTAGTCTTTTGAGGAACTATCATAGAGATTTCTGTAGTAATTGTACTAATTTACAACCCCACCAACATTGTATAAGTGTTTTCTCCACATTCTCACCAGCAGTTATTGTTATTTGTATTCTTAGTATTTTCCACTCTAACTGGAGTGAGATGAAATCTCACAGTAGTTTTGGTTTGCATTTCCCTGATTGCTAGGGATGTTGAATATTTTTTTCATATATTCATTTGTATTTCTTCTTTTGAGAAGTATGTGTTTAGTTCATTTGCCCATGTATTGATTTGGTTATTTGTTAAGTTTTTTGAGTTATTTATGTATTCTAGTTATTAGTCCTCAAAAGAGTAGCTGGTAAAGATTTTCATTCTGTAGGCTGTCCCTTCATGCTCTAAATTCTGCTGATCAGAAGTTTTTAAATTTGATCATCCCACTTGTATTATTTTCTGAGCTTTATGAATTCTATTGAGGAAGTCATCACCTGCACCTAAGTGTTGAAGTGTTGACCCTATGTTTTCTTCTAGCAGTTGCAGTGTTTCTGGTCCAATTCCTAGGTCTTGAATTCACTTTGAGTTGATTTTTGTGTGGAGTGATACAGGGATTTAGTTTCGTTCTTATACATATAGATATCCAGTTTTCTCAAGACCATTTATTTCAAAGGCTGCATTTTCTCTCACATATGATTTTGTCATCTTTGTCAAGAATCAAATGATTTTATCTGCGTGGGTTTGTCTCTATGTCTTCTATTCTGTTCCATTTTTCTATGTGTCTGTTTCTAGGTCTGTACCATGCAGCTTTCATTACTATAGTTCTGTAGCATAATTTTAATTATTGTGATGCCTCCAGCATTGTTCTTTTAGCTCAGGATTGCTTTGGTTATTCTGCATCTTATATTCTTCCATGTCAATTTTATGAATGATTTTTCTTGTTTTGTGAAAAATGTTGTTGGCATTTTGATGGAATTACATGGAATCTGTAGATTGCTTTTGGTAATATGGCCATTTTAACAATATTTAGTTCTGCCCATCCATGAACATGGGAGGTATAAATTATAAATTTTTATTATTTATTTTCATTATCATAATGAAGTCTCATTTTTAATATACTTTGCTTTTAGTATAACATGATGAAATAATTATCTCAAACCAACATTGAATAATTATCTAAACCCTTAAATTACCCCTCAGCTCATATGCCAATTTCTTACCTTAGAGTGTGAAAATTAGGGAATCTTCCATCCAGGGGTAGGAGACCAGTCTCTCCAAAATCTAAATCTTCTTTTCTTTGCGGAGTGGGGGCAAGTACAGGGGTTTGAACTCAGGAGCAATTGACCACTGAGCCACATCCCCAGCCCTGTTTTGTATTTTATTTAGAGACAGTCTCACTGAGTTGCTTAGCACCTCGCTTTTGCTGAAGCTGACTTTGAACTTGCAATCCTCCTCCCTCAGCCTCCCCTGCCTCTGGGATTACAGGCATGCACCATCATGCCAGGCCAAAGCCTAAATCTTAAAGAAGCAATAAAAACAAATATGGGGTAATATTTTGTCATAACCTAGAAGCCAGGCATTCAACACAGTGATTACATTTATGACCACTTCTCAGCCTTGACTTTGACATTGCTATGTCTAGTTACATAGGAAAATTGCCACCATTTTTCATATGATGTTAAATCTATAATTTTCTAAAAACGAAGCCTCAATCTACTACTCTTAATTTCTTAAAACTTTTATAACTGTTAAGGGAAGGCATTGTTTTCAGAGATCTTGTCTTCTAATCCATGACCGAAGTATTGCCAACTCTTCCTCATATGTAACAGGTCATTGAGGCTTAGAATTTTAAACTAAGGTAGGACTATAAAATAGCAGTGTTCTGGTCTATCCACAAAATTTTTTAGCTATTCTTTTATACTGTAGCTATTAGTTACCATTTCTTTAGATGTCAGGCTATGAAAATTTTCTAGAAAATCAAATTCTCATTCTTCAGCTGAAAGGGATGCTTTAGAAACCTTAAGTGGCAGGGGTGTGAATGTGGGCTATTGTTTTCCCAGAGTTAAAGATGAGAAGGGGGGTGGTGCCCTCGGTTGCAATGTGGTTACCTGAAGTGGGCTGTACCATATGAAAGGGCAATAGGTTCTTTGATTGTCAAAGTAAGCATTCAAAATGACTTTTTTTAATGAAAAAATATGATTAAATATAATTCTTTATCTTCAAAGTGATCCTTTTGAAAAATTGTGATATTTCTATAAAAGATGACAATCTGCCAACACAGAATAACTTGTGAATGCAAATATTGCTCAGTTCATTGTTCCTGAGTTCCTTCAGAAGCTACATAATCTTACTTTCTAAAAAATGTAGACTGCAAAGTTAATAGAATTCAAAAGGACTACCTTTCAATCTGAAAAGTTATAAAGATGTTAGTTCTCTGAGTCTTTAAGGAAATCCAATTATAGATCTTTTTTATTATTATTATTATTCAAGCAAAAACCAAAAGAGGAGCTTTTCTTCCCTGGTGTCATTTGCACAGCAGGAATTCACCTTGACATTGGAGCGGATTTCCCTGCATTTCTCATTAAGAAGTTACTACCACATACCCAAACTCAGAAACTAAGAGCTGTCACAGGTTACTCTGTGTACCTCCGATGTACACTTTTCACACTAGTTTATCTGTGGAACTCAGGGACAGAACTAGGGAGATGAATGAAGTGCCAAGGGCACAGAATTTAAGGAGGAGCTCTCAGGGTTGAACAAGTGCAGAGTGAAAGTGAATGAGTCCTTAAATTTTATACCCTCAGCCACCTCATCCTTTCATGTAGTACTGGCCCTGGTAGAACTTGTTGTTTCTAGGTATCTCCAATCTTTGGAAAGATGGAATCAAAATAAAATTTTAAGAGTCTATTAAATCAGTATTGAATTGCTTTGGAGAGGTTCAAAGAACAAAAAATTTAATATTTAATCTTCTTAACACAAAGAGTTGAGTGAAGCAGTCATTGTCTGATGAATCTTTCCTATGAATCAAACACACATGAAAAAGGACATCCCAGAGAGGGAGAAGGATATTTTGAGGTGTTTAGAATACAAATGTATCTGGAAATATTTATCTCTGTTCTAGGAGGGAGGTTCTTATTAGTTTTGCTCAAAGTAGGTACTATACTCCATATATTGACATAACAATCCTGACTGTAACTGCCTTTTCTCTTCATCTTTTCATCACACAAGTTGAACTGTTTTGCCACACAAGGGATCAATTTCCCATGCCCAGGTTTTGGTTTGAATCAATTTTGATTAGTTTTACAATGGCACTGTTTCTCTAACTTTATGAGAATATAGGGTTCTGTCTTTAAGACTGCATGACAATATTTATCCATTGTTTTTATTTTAGTTCAGTCCTTAAAAAGTATACTAACCATAAGCAACTACAAAGAACATGGATTCCTATTAGTGGGAAATTTCTTTGACCAGCAGATGTGTCTATTGTATGTGTCATTCGATCCATTGTGTTTTATAATGCTAGCTATGAACAGAAAGTGTAATGTGGCTATTGGCAGTCAAAGAGCCCATGGTTTGTTTATAGGTTCAAGGAGTAACTTCAAAAATGACTGGAATTTTCTACTATTTCCCCAGAGTCCTAGTAATATTTTCCCCCACTACATACCAATCATACCTGTCCCCTTCTATCAATATGACCAAACAAATGCCAGAAACTTGTGCTTTTCTCTGGGATGAGACTGGCAATTATCAGGAAGCAACTCTTAAATGTTTCTATTTGAAGCATGATGTCTCACTTTGACTCAGGTAAGAAGAAAGATGGAGCACTCTAGTTATTTTACAGAGTTTAGCATCATGGAAAGGGTTTACTGATTCCTCTTTCTTCGTAGCTTTAGGACAGGATAGGTCAGGATTTCCAATGGTCTCCATCATTATAAATCAGAGT
>JAJEJO010000087.1:1144016-1177110 GCA_020662805.1 Glaucomys volans
GGCTAAGCACTTCATATGGATTATCACGATCAATCCTCATAAGAACCCATTATGAAGATGAAGCGTTAAACTCACAGAAAGGTGAAGTCATTTTGCCCAAGACCATACAACTGCAGAACTGAGCTGCAAGCCAGGCAGTTATTCATGCTGCTTGCTTCCTATTTGTGGTTTCAAAATAGTCCTCCTATCACCTCCCCTTTCTGTAGGAGGCAGTCATTCTCCACATCATGCTTTTGCAAAACATGGTTCAGAATCAAGATTAGACCTTATATCTTCCTGCTGCAACCTCACTCACCTCAGTGGTCATATATCCTGATTTCTCCCACAGTCCCTCCATTGGACATCCAGATATGCTGTGCATCGGTGCTAAACTCCTGCTCTGTAGCTAAGAAGGAACACAAATAAGTGTTAAGATCCTGGCTGAAAAAACAAGACAGTTCTACGGAGCATGCCAAGGTGAGAGGCTGGGCACATTGGACCCAAATGAAACCTGTGAGATTGGTAGTGCCCCTTGGAGCCTATAATGGAAACAGATCCTCTCTCTGGAGAAGCAGAACCCCCCAATGGATGGATGGATGCTTACTTGATTCCACAGTCTCCCTTTCAATAGCAGACCATTGACTATGGCAGGCTTCAGAGGAAACTTTCTCCAGCCTGCCTCATCAAAGCGAAGCCTGCTACAGTGCAGAGAGGCTTTGAGGCTTGAAGAGGAGAAAGAATATAAAGTGAGGAGCTGAGGGGTCTCAAAGGACATCTCTCCCAACAAAAGCAAAAGAACACAAGTATAAAAGACCCATGATTTCTCTAACAGTACGTAAAAAACAGGTTGCTAGTTTGTCATATCATAAATGTTTTCCCCACTGACTCTAAAGGCATCATGAGCTGAACCAAATCTGAATTAAAAGAGGCTTCAAAGGAAGCTTAACAGTTGGTCACAAGGGGTAAATTTCCCTGTACTGCAAAAGGGAAGGCTCCCTGGAGGGTGCTAAGTGGCAGAGTCCCTTCAGTAGCTTAATACAGTAGAAAATCATAACTCTTCACAGGCCAGAGCTGGATGCCACTGCCACCTTCACCAACTTGCTCAAAGTCGCAGTAAAACAAGGATGCAAACCCACAGCTGTCATCTCTGATGACGGATTTACTGACTTCGGATGGCCACTTCTCTTTTGAATAGTTCCCTCCCCCAGCCGGCACACAAATGACAGAGACACACACCACTGAGGTTCAGAAAACTCTTCCCACAGCTGCTGAGCTTCTGAATAAAGAGTCACCTTCTCAGAGAGTGGGACACCTTTGAACAAGCACACGTTTGTAGACAAGGTGAGAGGAGACCTCTGCAGCT
Organism: Glaucomys volans; assembly: GCA_020662805.1. Classification (NCBI taxonomy): domain Eukaryota; kingdom Metazoa; phylum Chordata; class Mammalia; order Rodentia; family Sciuridae; genus Glaucomys; species Glaucomys volans. The sequence goes on from JAJEJO010000087.1 coordinate 1,145,359, forward strand.
CCCTGGGGTGTTTGCTCATGTCCCAGCTGCCTGTCTGCCCTGGTGTCCTTCCAGGAAGATGAACTGCATCCCCAAGAGGGAATAATTCCCACACCATTCCCATAACTGGGACTTTTGATTCCCACCAGGGAAACTGTACACATGTATGTATTTAAATAAACATTTCGATAGCAGTATGGACAGACTATATTTTAAATGCCTTACAACTATAAATTCCCTTTATTACAGTAGCAATCCTATTATGCCAACAAAGAAACTGGGACATATGTGAGTGTACTGACTTGCACCAAATCACATGGATGTTAAGTAGGAGAGCCAGGCACAAGCCCAGGCTCAGACTATGAAGTCCAGGTCTTCATCACCCTGCCATATCACCTCTCTGTTAATTCTCTTATTCCCATGCAAATAAACTCATGCCCCCTATTACATAAGATCATCCTCTGAGTATGATATCCTCAGCAAGGCTCCTAAGTCACTGCTTCCAGATATGATCCTACAATCTGGCTCAAGATGATGGGGGAAAGGAGGAAGAGCAGGAGGTGGAGGGCCACAGAGATTACCCTCCTGTTGGCAGTGAACTGGTGACTTTGTTTTCCCAGTTGCTCTTAAGAAACCAGGGAGCTTCTGATTCATCTGCTGCTTAGGAGAGACCTGTTACATCCTTCCTTTGCAGGTGCCCCTGGCTCGTTTATGTCCCCACTGGTGTTGCTTGGTCTCTCTCCTTCTGAAATGTCTCTGGAAGCTGTTTTATTATGTAGAGTCAGGCAAAAGACAGACGGGCGTGTGTGCGAAGCGGTGATGAAGCTGGCACCGGGTCTGCGGTGTCTGTGGTAGTTTATTACTGCTGCCAGCAGAAGAGAAATCTGATCCTGGCAGATGCAGCCTGCTGTGAATCAATATTTTACAGGTAGTATACTTTGAAGAGATGACATCAAGACAGAATCAAAAGAGAGGAAGGAGAGAGAGAGAGGGAAAAAAAAGAAAAGGCACAAGTAGGAGCAGAGAATTTATCCTGACACCTTTGACAGTCCTTCCCACAAGGAGTGAGGGGAACAAGCCTCGGCAAGGGGAGCTGACACTGACGTGGCAGAGGACAGACTCCTTGACAAAAGCCATTACTCCCCACTTGCCTCCACCACACATGCACTATCACAAAAGGGGAGACACAGTTGTGATACCTTTTGGACCAAAGAAAGCCTGTTCTGAGGTGTGGGTTGAGAAAACACACAGACAAGCAGGAAGCAGACCTTTCTTCCCCCGGCTCACCAAGTGGGGAACTGAGAAAGCTCTCTGCAGAGAGATGAGCCAACCCTTCACTGCCTTTCCTGGTCTGAACTGTAGAAAGTTTTCCAGACCTTCCCCCTTGGGAAGCAGGGTGTAGGGTGGGTGAGAAGAGTCTGCCAGAGCTTTTAGAGTCCCAGTGGACAGAATGCAGAGAGCACTCTCCCCGGCTACTGTCTTCCCTGCAGTATGCCTGCAGGCATGGTACTGTGGATGACACCAGAAGAGGCTGGAGGATTGCAGTTCTGCCCAATAGACAAAGAAGCTGTGTCACATGTGGCCTAAAATAGTGGAGGGTAGTTCTCAAGGGGTAAGAATTAATTAAACACCAATCGAGCTCCTCTGAAGGAGACACTTTCCTAATACAGGAAAAGATGGTGAGGGTGTGAGACAGATGCAGAAACTAATCACCTACAATACTAGTCCAGACAGGGGGAGTAAGACATATATACATCCTGCTCTAATACAAGGTAGACTGATGAGTACCTGAGACTATCAATGTGCAGCATCGGAGTTCAAAAAATATAGAGGTTTCTGATATCCTAGAATTGAAATTTTAGATCTGAAAGGAACTTTGGTTTAAGGGATGAGGAAAGTTGATTTTTTTTGATGATGGAATTTGGGCTAACCTCCTGACATTTCAGAAATTCATCCAAAGATGACTTGGATCTGGGTTTGGCAAAATGGGCTAGATTTCAACAGGAAAAAGAGATGTTATATGAATTGGCTTATTAAAAAATAACCCCTGGAATTCTCAACTCACATGGAGATAAAAATTAACATAGGTTTAAAGTTTTTAGTGAGAGAAAGTCTTTGGAAAAAGGAGGTTACCCATAATTAAAGCCTATATCAGCTAAAGCATTTGCATTTTTTAAAGCCAATCTTTTCACATCCCTGCTTAAACTCTGTTACAGTTTTCCACTGCCCTTAGAGTTAAGTCCCACCTTCTTAAGAGAGTTGCCTGTGCCTTCTCGACTGTCACCCGAGCTTTTCCATTTGGTTTGTAATTCAGCCACTTACTTGCTTATCTTCTAGGCAAGACAAGGATGAACCACATTCTAATGTCTTAGGGCTTTCTAATTCCTAAAAAATTCTTTACAGATCAACTTCATCAGAACCTTACATCAAGTTAAAGCCCCTTTCCATGTGCACCAGTGACCCTTGCATTTCCCTTAGTGGTCTCTGATGAATTGGGGCTAGCACAGTGCCCCATAAGCAGAAAGCTCAAGAATGCTGGGTAGAAGATAAGCCTTAAAGTATCTATTAAAGCCAGATCATGGAGGGACCTGAATACCAGGTAGGAACTAGTCAATGAATAGACATTGAAGATTTGGAGGAGGGAAGGCAAGCTTGAAGGTGTTTCTTAAGATGACTTGACATGACGTGCAATGTAGTTTGGAGCACGGAGAGGTGTTTAAAGGAGACACACTAAGAGGACTTTAAAGCATGGCCAGAGGCAATGAGTCTAAACTAGTTGGTTGCTAATGTGAATGTGAATGTATGTGAGAGGCTAGAAGAAAGTCTACAGAAAAGGACACTGTAGGATTTCCCAAGAAATGGAACATAGAAGAAAGGAAGCAAAAAGTGACTCCAAGTTTGGAGCCCAGGCAACTGGTAGAATGGTGATCCTCTCACAGAATGGCTGGCAGGAGGAGGAACTGGAGATGGGCAGAGGGACTAGAAGAGTAGGAGAGAAGTCGCTCAGATTAGATGTGCTAACTTTAACTTCTATGTGCTGGGGAGACATCCATGTGAATTTGGTCCTCTCTGGAATCCCACTGCTCAAGCCTGGGATTCAGCATCAACTTTTCCCTCTCTCACACTCCACATGTTGTCATTATCTCCCTCTTAATCACCTCTCAACCTGGTCCTTTCCCCTCCTCTCCACTACCTGACCACTGCCTCTGCAGGCTCTATCACCTCTCATCTGAATTCTATACATGCTCTTCCTCTCCTGCTGACCATCCTGTGGTCAGACACCCTTCCTACATTAACTCACTTTCAACATGTATGCTATTCCCTGGCCAAAGTGAATTAGAAGGTGGGAGGAAGATGGAGATATCATCTAAGAGAACCAATAATCAAAGGTGTTTTAAGAAAAAAGAGGTGTTCCCCAAAAGTTCACATTTGAGACAATGCAAGAGGGTTCAGAGGAGAAATGAGTGGGTTGCAAGAGTCTTAACCCAATCAGTGAATTAATTTCCTGATAGGGATTAACTGAGTGGTAACTGAAGAGGTAGGGTGTGGCTGGAGGAGGTAGGCATTGGGGGCATGGCTTGGGGTATGTGTTTGTATCTGGCAAGTGGAGTCTCTCTCTCTCTCTCTCTGCTTCCTGATGATGCAGCTGCTTCCCTATGCCACTCTTCCACCATGATGTTCAGCCTCACCTCAAACCTTAAGGAATAGATCCTGCCTTCTATGGACTAAGAACTCTGAAACCATGAGCCCTAAATAAACCTTTCCTCCACTACCTTTGTTTTGTTGGGTCTTTAAGTCACAGCAGCAGAATAGCTGACTAAAACAATAAGAAGCAGAGTAGGACCACAGGTACACAACAAAATGCTAGTGCCTTGCAAGGGATCCATTTCTGCAGATTTCCCTGCTAACCTTAGGTTCAGAAGTGCAGGGCAAGAGGGAGGCAAGATCTAGCCCAGGGCCTCCCAAGCTTTCTGTGAGAGTCAGCTTCTCCATTCAAATGCAGACTAACATTCTGTCACATTCAACAAGAACAGATTTCTTTTAAAATGATCCCATGCTTGGATGTCATGACAATATCAAATTGCCATCAACATTTTTAAACACTTCCTCTAAATTTCTGAACTTATCTCATTATGGACCTATGCCAAACAACTCCTGCAGTGGTATCTGTCATGGGCCACATTGAGAGTAACAGAGGTCTAAATCTAAATCTACACTGTCCTGTCCAGTGCAGTATTCACAGCCATGTGTGGCTCTTAAAGATGTGAAATGTGGCTTGACTGGATTGAAATATACTCCAGATTTCAAAAATACTATAGAGAAATATGTAAATATCTCATTAATACTTTTCACATTGATTATGAAGCCAGACTTAACAGGCAGTTAGTGTAGAAATGAGGGAATCTGGTCAAATTAAGGAATGAAGTCTGGGAAGTTGGAGATGCCCCTGGGAGACTGGAATGTCATTGCCTCCAGAGCCCTCTGATCAACAAGGTTACCTGCTTAACTGCCCCTCCCCAAAAGCTGCAGGCAAGGAGTTGCTAATTAATGCCTCTAGGTCTCCCACCTGGATCTCCATGTGGCCCTTCCCCCTGCCATTCGCACCTCACCTTTTTGCTGTGTCACCACTGCCTTATGGGCAGGAAGGAGAGATAAGGGTCAAAGGAAGGGGCAGAACAAAAGAAGACCCTAACCCTATAAAAGATGGAGGGTGCGCTCACTTCTGGGGGATTCCAGAACATCAGCCAGCCACGGCCCCCCTTCTCCCACTCGGGAGAAGTTTGTATTACTACTTTTAAATAAAACCTGCTTAAAATGCTTGCCTTGGCGTGCTTCTCTGGCGTTATACTTCAACACCGGAGGAAGCAGAACTCGTCACCAATATGCGACGGTATCAGATTTGGAGGTTCCACCGAGATCTACACCGAGGTAAGCTTCTTCATACACTACGCACCCCACATCTGTTTGAGCTGCATCTTTCTGTCTCTTTCTTTCTGGAGGGCAAAATGGGCACCTGTCAGCTACTTAAATGCAGTTAGTGCAGCCGCCATCCTTCAAGACTTGGGTGAGAGGTTTCCCGGCCTAAGCAAGTTCCAATCACCTGCTCTATGCTGAGTAGGCATGTTGGGCTTTGCTGAAGCCATTTCCTACTTTTCTATCCAGGTCCAGAGAGCAATTGCCGCCAGTACACAGTGTCCCAAGTCCTGATCTACCTCGGATGCGTGGAGGAGGAAAAAGGGGTTGGAGCAACTGCGAGATTCTCTGGCCCGGGCTACTCTCGGGTGAAATCTCAAAGGTTCCTTCTCCGGACTCCCCTCCCGACCGCCCTAAGGGGTATCTAGGGTTAGGGTTAGGGTTAGGGTTAGGGTTAGATGTTGAGATGATCATATTTTGCATGAATTGGGATAAATAAAATAAATTTTTAAAACTAATTTCACTTTTTCAATGAGAAAACTTCACATCGCATACGGAGCTCACATTTCGTGTTAATTGGGCAGCGCTGGTCTAGGTAGCAAGACACTCATAGGATAGAGGGCCCTCGAACGTCCATACCATCCCTGCGATTCATACTAGGTAATTTGGTAATTATTTTTTCCACAGAATGAAACTGAAACTAGATTCCTGTCTTATTTATTTGTTTCTTAGGATTTTTTACTTCCAGACCGAGCTACACTGAACTGAGTATAGAGTCTGGAGTTTTTGGAAACCGCTCCAAAAATAAGGGAGAAGGCTTATTTTCATCCCAGGTATACTGGGAAAGACTGGAAACCATCCGCAGGCTGGATGAGAGGGGTCATTGGAGGATTAGGTAAGCTTCCCTGTAAATGTCAACAACATAGCATGTTGACATAGCTTGCTAAAACCCTCCTGGGGGATTGTGGTATAGATACTTTGTTATTCTAAATCATCAAACTAAGTATTTTCCTCACAGCATGCCTTAGTCAGTTTCTCACATTAAAGAAAATAAATTGTTCACAGAAAAGATGTAGTGCTATCAGGTCCTACTTAGGATTAATTTGCATCTTTAAGAACCTCACCCTAATTGAAAGAATCTCTTATTGACAGGTTCATTGGGGGATTCAGTATCTGAAGAAGGTTTTGTTTTTGTTTTTTGTTTGTTGTTTGTTGTGGAAGTTTTTAGTGTTTTTTGCTTGTTGTGTTTTGGGCTGAGATCTGAATCCATGCACATGAGAAGCATGTCCTCTACCACTGAGCTACTACACTCCAGTCCTGGAGGGCATCTTTAACTGGACTGATCAGGTTTGGCTTAAATATGAGTTGGTTCAGGAGGACAAAATACAAAGTTAAATTTATCCAAAGATGTTGTGCTCTTTAACCAAGTAAGCAAACAAACATTCAGCCAAGGCTTTAAAAAGGTCTTCCAGAAAGAATTATTCTTGCCAATTGAGGATATTCAGGGTTATATATTTTTCTTTCCATCAATAGTGATAAAATGGGTTCATCTCCTTCCAATTCCTGCAAGACAGTCCATTTCTTATTAGCACATACAACAGGTTCTCACTGTGGCAAATTATTTTGTCTTGAGAATAACTTCTTCTCTACCTTCGTTGTCACTAGTGGGTGGTCTGCCTGGAGATCATCAGGAAAATTATCTCCATTCCACCTCCACCACACCCCTTTCAGAGGGATTTTCCTCATGCAGTGGGATGACTATGGAGCAAGGGAAGTAAACAGATTTAAGTCATCTCTGTCGTTTTTCTGACCAAAGAAAAATACAAGCCTCTGGGTTATATTGAGGTTATCTGCTTTGGTCTAGGTCCAGAAGCTGGGCATACACACATGTAAAAGACATCTGTTGGGAAGGAAATTTTGTAACTTTATCTTTAGCTCCATAAGATGATGGAATTACTGTAGCTGATTATAAGAGGTTTTGTCATATGATGACCAATTATAAAAAATATAAGTAATATAGAAATATAATTTCATGATATCAAAAACTGAAAACTAGGGTGACCTCCTACCCCAGTTCATGACTGTTTAATGACATAATTATTAACAGACCTTTTTGCACTCTGAAAAACACCCCTACTTGAACAATAAAGTATATGGCCACCCTACATAAAGTACAAGGTGAGCAAAGCAACTAGGCACACAACCCACTCTGTCCTGTTGCCTCACTTCTATCAATCACACTCATAAAAGCTACATATGCTAACCAAATGCTGCATAACCATAATTACAATTTCCATTGGGAAGTGACCATTGATTAGGAAATGGAGCTCTTTTTATTGAAGAAGTGTGGGGCTAGCCAGAGGTTAATGGGGACAAAAACAGGCTGGCCTAGAATTCTTGATAGATTAATACTAATTTGTATGGTGGAAGTCAAGTGCTGTGCAGACTGCCAAAGGAAATGCAGAATGATTCTGGATAAACAGGAAGGTCAGAACAAGAACAGGGACAAACTATGCTCTCCTCCAGCTCACGTTGTCAGGGGTGAAATGGCACTCTTTGGGGTCAACTTCCGCAGCTCTTGACATCTCACCCAATGCCATTCCCTGAGAAGATGTGAAAACCACACTTTTACAGTACCATTGTCCTTGCCATGACCTAGGAGCAGGGTGAGAGTAAAACTACCTAACATGAGGCATTGACCAATGGAATGAATGGTCACTGTAAACAGCTAGTGCAACTGTACCAGGGTATTCTGACCAGGAATGACTGCCATCAAAGCCTGAGCCAACCCCATCCCTCACACACACACCATTCACTTTGCTCCAGCTACTCTGCCTCTTTTCCAATCTAAGCCAAGCTTGCCCCACCTCTAAGAATGTTCTTCTTCCACAGCCTGTGTGGTCTTTCTCCAGGTCCTGGAACAACTGAGTCCTTCCCTTTGTTAGATCTCGAAACAAAAGTCAACACCTTAGAGTGGTCTTCCCAGACAACACTATATAAAGAACCATCTTCCAGGGATACTCTGTCAAGTCCCCATTTATCTCCCTCATGTTCCACAACATGAACTTTATGTTTCCTTAGCCATCCTCTTCTCTCACTCTTTCTCCATGAGCACAGACTTGTTCTTGTTGGCCATTGTTTTGCTAGTGCCTAAAACAGTGCCTGACACACAGTATTGGTTGAGTGAGGAAGTAAGTGAATGTATTTACAGAGGAATGGGAACAAAACCTTGGGGAAGGATACTTGCCCCAAAGCTACCTTATTAACATCATCCTAATGGAGACAAAAAAAAAGACCTGCGCAAATGAGAAAGAGCTGAAAGACCTTTCTGCTGGCTTCCCAGCCCAAGTTCAGAGCTGGGAAATGAAAAAGGGGTCAACATCTTCCCAAGATACTCAGACCATGGATAATAAACCATACAAGATCCAGCATAGGCTTGTCTCCAGTTCCCAGCTCTCTTAGGCTCCATTCCTACAAGCAAGTAAGATGTTGAGGAGGAGCAGATTGAGTCAATTACCAAGCAATGAATGGGAAAGGACTTAGAGAGGAAAGGGGTGGGGAGAGAAGAGGGATTTAAAGAGAGTGGGAGGTGGAGAGGGCAGTGTCCTGAATCCAACAGGTCTATTCTGAACACATTTGCTATTCCATTAGTCCTCCACTCCACGCTGCGTGGGCAGACATTGTCTACAACTGAGGAAGTTACTTAATCCCTTTGAACTTTAGTTTTCTCATCTGGAAAATGATAATAGGGAACTGCCTCCCTAGATACTGGGAGATGCAAAGGGCTCAAAACACTAGCAAGTGCATTTAAAAAAAAGAAAAAAGTCACTACCAGGCACAGTAGTTTGGTGGTTTCAAGCAGTGCAAAAAACGATGAAGAAAACTTTACGAAGAAAAATGCTATGATTCATCAAGTCACTCTGACTCCCTCCCTGCTTCAGAGGCTAAATCCCTACAGAAATGAGAAAGAACAATCATCTCTTCCCCTTGAGATGAAAAATATTTAGATATTCTATCTTTTGTCAGGGATTTACAGAGGAAAAATTAAAGTGATAATACCTCAGCAAGGCTGTGTAACAGAACCAGGGTTAATGTCAACTGATGGGACATCACCCAGCCCATGTTTTCAGAATGAAGCACCAAAGAACTGTGATATTGGAGGTAAAAAAGGCAGGAGTTTTCAATTTTCCAGTTTCCTTAGAAATTTATTTCTTAATGTATGAGGTCCTGGATTCAATTGCCAGTACCCCTTTCCCCCCAGGATAAGAAACTTATTTTTTAAAAACTGATATAACCTTTCAGGGATACTGTTTAAAATACCCCCTCAAGCTCTACCTTTTACGTCAAGTCACAGTGGTAAATGCTCTGAGTGTCAGGGTCACACCTGATGATAATTATTACAAACAGCTTATGAAATATACAGTGCAATTCTGGTTTAGTATAGAAAGGATTATTGATTTGGTGGTAGTATTATGAACTGAATTGTGTCTCATACAGGAGATATTATTGGAAAATCTAATGACCTTTCCAACACATTTGAAGTTTAGTTCTTAAATTCGCGTAATGGGAGGTGAATCTTTTCCCCCCAAATTTTAACACATTCTTAATCTACTTATGTGTACCTAGAGAATTCCTGAGATGGGCTTATTTTTAATCTATACTTTCAGATGTGCTCGTTCATGAATTAACATGCAATAAAGTAAAGAAATTTTCAAAAATTTAACCTGGTACCTTAATTGTATGGGAACTGCATCCTAGAAATATACTACAATCTTCATATGATAGTATGATTAATTTGTGAGTTACAAGTGTTTAAAAAATATTCTGGTATAAAAATAAACCACTAACAATGTGGCTATCATCTGTGAGGGTTCATGAGTGCATTCAGAATTATGCATGTGCATGAGCTTGACCCCTGACTGAGAAGTCCTCTCTCCTGAGGCACCTGCAAGCTTGAAGCTACAGGTTCATACAGTTTCTCAGGGCTGGGAGCCTGGGTCAGAATCACCAATACTTCACCTTTTAGTGCTTTCCTTATTTATGCTCATAACAGTAAGGTTCTTCATTTGAGTTTGGGGGCATAATTTTGCCTGTAAGTAAATGTAATACTTGACTAACAAATCTCTTGAATTCACACTCGATTGTTGTCACTGGTGAGCCCTGTGTCCAGTGAGCCCTGTGGCTGATGGCTGGACCTGAAAATGTTTCTGTAGGATCCCTTTCCAGCGTGTGCAGAAAATGTCTTTCTTGAGTCTGTGGGATGAGGACTTTTCCCCTTTTGCTTCTGGAAAGCCTTTCATGTGCATTCCTTCCGTAGGATACAGAGAACCTGTTTATAAGGATAGTTCTCAGAACTACCTATGTGCGGGTTACGAGGAAAAAGCAGGCTGCGTACAGGGACCCACTCTATAGTTAACACTAGGCCAAACCAATGCTTGCAATGCCAATATTCATTCTAACCATCCTAAAGTTTCAATATCATTGTGTAACTTCCACAAAGTTAGACAGAGGCTACTTTTTTTCCTAGTTACCCATATTTTATGAAGAATCTTAAAACTGGCTACATGCTTAGTCTAATACACTTAGATGTTTTAACTTTGTAATAATTCTTGTAAGGTGTTTTGGTCACAGTGGCTAAAAAACTGGCTAAAACAATGCTTTTCTATTATTTTCTACATTTCCTATATGGGTATACATTTTTATTTTTACAATGGAAAAAGATATTAATAACAGTTTAAAACAGTAAAATAATATGAAAAAGGTGTCAAACAGACTAGTTACTATATTATTACAAAGTTAAAACCTCTAAGTGAAAATGGTGCTAATTCTTTTAATAAACGTATTTTGAACATCTACTATGTGCTTGGCACTAAGCTGTGTGCTGAGAACACAGGAAAAAGAACCCAGTTCCTGTTCAGTTGACTGGAGGAGGCAAGAACTAAATTGAACATTATATGACATAAAGAGCCCATGACAGAGGGAAGCCCAGGAAAGGGATCTGGGAAACCTCTCTGGAGGGGATGACACTGGCCTTGAATCACCAAGAACTAGGAAAAGCTGGTTAGGCAATGAAGAATGTGCATGCCACACAGCAAGCAACAAACCTCAAAGCATTGGACAGATCAGCAGATCCAGCAACTGTTGGTCATAGTATGCAGTTACGGCAGCTTACAGGGATTTTCAGCTAGAGATAAGGTCAACTCAGTAATTTCCTCCTAAGATATCAAATTTTTCTAATCTGGAACATTCTGTACCAAAAGGTGAAGTTCTGATATCAATATTGACCTTGTGGATCTGATGCTAAGACCTGTGGATTTTTCTTACATCTTTGACTTGAACTAATGGTCTTTCACAGTAGCAATTGTCCAGTTTGATTGAAGATATTTAATAATGCCAACTTAGAAAGAAAGCAATCTTGATCAAGTTGCTTTTCTTTTTTCATTGTCTTTTTTTTCTTTTAGTTGAATATTTACCAGTATAATTATCTAAAGAGGTAATATCTACCTAGTGAGAAAGCACAGGTTCCTAACTCGCCATTCTAATCAAAGGTCATATGCAGCCAAGAGAATAAATAGTGTACCTACCCTCTAACATATTGTGGATTTATTCCTATATTTATATACGTTTAATCTCTATTTCCACTAGCCTCCTGATCAGAGACTGCATTGAATGCTAATGCTGCTAATGAAAACTGTAATGGATGTCTACTACAACATGTTAGACCAGGGAAGCCAAATAGGCTCCATTTCACCTGTCAGATCTTAGTATTTGGAGTGACCACCTGCCCCCAAGCAGTGGTCATCAAACTTTTCCATAAAGGGTAAAATAGTAAATATTTTGAGCTTTGCATGCCATATGATCTCTATGACAACTACTCAACTCTGCTATTATAGGGAAAAAGCAACCACTATAGCAACCATAGATAATGCATAAACACCTGTGTCTCAATAAATCTTTATTTACAAAAACAGACTGTGGGTCAGATATGGTTTGCTGACTCCTGGCCTACAGAATTGAATGGAGGAGGACCTAAGGCTGCATCTCAGCTAAGTGGAAAGGTCAAGGGCACAAACTTGCAATCTCTGTGTTAGATTAACTCAATCTCACAAAGTGGGATGGGTTAGTTATGAGAGCAGGTTGTTATCATAATGGCAACTTTAGTGAGACTGACAACTCCCCTCACTCTTTCTCCCATTCGTGTTCCATCTGCAAATGCCTGTTTCTTCTTTCTTCTCTCGAATGATATGACACAACACATGACCTTCACCAGAAGTCAAGAAACCATCACTTTCCCAGATTTCAGAACCATTAGTCAAAATAAACTTCTTCTCCATAAATCACCTAGTCTCAGGTGTTTTGTGATAGCAACAACAGAAAAAGGACAACAACAATGTTCTTGGTTACAAACAGCATAATTTGCTTGGGCTAATTTAAACTTCAAAGTCCAAAACCACAGAGCTAGGCTCAATATCCTAACTAAAATGACAAGAGTTCCATCACAGACCCCTTAGGAACTAGATTCCTTCATCATGCTGACCTGTGGATCTGCTCACCAGGACACCATCCCTTTGCGCTTATTTCTGTGTTCAAGTTTCAATCTTGTGCATCTGAATGACAAAATTTAGGTTACATATCTATTTCCCCAGCTGAAAGAGAGTCTGAAATATATAGGTCTTAGACTCTACCTTGGGAAAACAATATCCATCATGTGGGAAACCATCAAAATTTAGACATTTACACAAATGATGCTGGGCAGCCATGGATGGCCCAAGTCCACGTCTCCCAATCTGGATTTCTTCCTCATGCAACCGGTAATCCTACTGTTGTGCCCAACTACTTGATGTATGATGTGATGTTTGGTAATGTTAGCATAAGTTTTTAACTCCTAAAGTAGGAGAAAATATTTTACTTTGACATAATGATTTAAAAATTTTCCAGGATTCTAACCTACCATGCAAGCAGCTGCTGAAATACATAATAAATGTATGACTTAAAACCTAATTTTACCACTAAATATTTTACTCATAATTCATTACTTAATTTTCATCTCACCTTTAACATAATAGTTTCGCCCTAAACTAAGGGGTAGAGAAAATTGGGAAAATATAATTACTCTTAATAACAACAACGCCTATAACGAGAGCCTTCCCCATTATAATTTTCCTACATACAGAAAATCAACTGATGACATTTTGTCCTTCTTGCAATTGCTTATTTTTCTTTATATTCTAAAGCAGACCAGGGGCCCTGGCCCTTGGCATGTCCCCTTGACCAGTGCTGGCAAGTGTCCTTTACACCTTGACAGCTTTATCCCCTGAAGTCAGCCTTTTCTGCAAGCCAGGCAGGCACATGATTGGCAGCCGCTGTGTCAGTTCCTTGCACGCCTTTATTGCTGTTCTCATCTTTGTCTACAAAGGAGGAGGCTCTTTTATGGTTGTGGAGATAATTGATTTCACTAGACTTTCCTCGGGTCTTTCAAAAAGCATCTCACCTTATAGCTTATTACGACAGTAAGCTTCTCTTGCAATTCAAGCAGTAGGGTAATTTTCCAGGCTTGCTGAAGGCTTCCCTTCTCTTGCTTTTCAATACGGACTTCTCTCAGTATTCCCTGCACAGAGGAATCTCCATTCCTGCACCAGTCAGGAGGGGAGATTAGAACTTTTGCTATTAAAATCCATCATATTTACCTCCTTCCAGTCTCACTGAATGTTCTTTCAGAGCACATCTCCTTCAATCCAGAGATCAACTACTGACACTTTTTAAAGAAAAAAAATGTGAAACCCATATCTGCTCCTCCCAGTCAACTTTTCATATCCATAAATATTGTTCCTTTAAAAAAAAAAAGAAAAGGACCTACAAAGTTGATTTCAAATCATATCTGTCTTGTTCATTACTATTTCCCCAGCAAGAGCTTGGCCAGTCACATGGGGATCCTCAATAAATACTTGTTGGATTAATAAATAATTTAAATAATAAATCCTAAATATCTATGCACATTGCTTCTGATTGTTCTTCTCAGTCTCTGTGTTCTCTGGCTTAAACACCCACGATATTTAGCGTTAAATAAAAAGATCGATCACAGCACAGCAATGCAAATGGAAATTGTCATGAATATATTTCTTAAATCAAAAGAAACAGAAAATTGTTCACCAAAGATCTAATTATTTTGATTAGAACATTATATTTATAATATATCCATTAAATATACCATATCCATACAAGTGAATGAAACAACCAAAAAAAGGCAATAATGCTTAGGCAGGTCCCTACTGTCCATCAGTCCATTAAGCTAAGGTAACCAGAATTCTTAGATAATAAATCACCCTCTGGTCACATTTGAGCCACTGGATATGAGATATGGATTGTTCATTTCATTTTACAATTTACAATATAATATCTAATGCCTGGATTATTGATGGGAGTTCATAGATGAGTTCCAGAGTGTTAATACACAAAATTTTGTTTGTATGTGCAAAATACACCAACTGGGTAGGAATATATATCTTTAATAGCACTTCTCAAATAAGTTAGTAACCAAAACTGTCCTGGCCTAAATATGGTGAAATACAGCTTTCTCTGGTTTTTCTGTTTCATGTGACCTAAACCAGATAGTTGAAAGAAAATGCTAGTGGATTTCTACCTTGATAGCTTTCTTGGAATTCTCTGGAGCACCATAGACTCAAGATATTAATTAACTCAAAGTACTCACCAAAAACTGTCCTGTGGAAAACCATGTGCAAGAAATAATGAATCCAAATTGGTCAGATTTTTAAAAAGAAGAGATCATTCTGACATTTAATATTTAATACATTATACACTATACATCTAATTTCTGTCCAACGTGCCAAGCTCTGCTGGGTGGTCCACATCCTGCCCAAGCTGTGGGATCATGAAAGTGAAAAAGCACATCAAGAGGGTCTACAGCAAGAGGCATAATGTGGCATGTATGGGGCCTGCATTATAGTTCATGCAGATGGTACAAAACAAAGTTGCTAAACAAACTTCTGAAAATCAAATGACTCTTCAAAGGGAAATAATCATGCCCATGTGAAAAACCAAATGATATAGGAGAACTGAACCTCCAGAAAACAAAGGCCAGTAGGCCATAGTAAGAAATCACAGTCCTGAATAAATATGCAACAACTCTTCTGCTAACACACACACATACACACACACACTGAACTCTTTCTAGTTTACAAATGATGTAAAGTTCTCTTTTTACAATCCACAGGTGCTGCAAATTGTCCTTGTCTTACTCTTTTTAGCTTGAATTAGTATGTTCGCTGGCCAAAGACAAGAGGAAATGCTTCTCCCATCCCTCACCAAACACATAGCTTCCAAGGAAGGCATTTGCTTGGGCTGGGATTAAGAAAAGAAATTATTTCTTTCATGATGTGCCAGGCCAAGATGTGTTTCTAAGAAGTGTACTATACATATGAAGACTGGAAAAGTTCAGAACCAGTTTTCTAACTTTTTTTAACTCTAAAACAATAGGAAAGAAATCACCCATACTTTATACTATCTATCAGGATATATATAACATGATTCCTTCAAACACTGAAAAGATGAAAAGTCTTTTTCTTCCTAAAATCCCAGAAAGCTAAATATAATACCCAGTATCTCTATTAGCAAGAAAACCTAGGTGTCATCTTGGAGGGTAGATAGCAAGGTATAAAGAGAATAGGATGTAGTACAGTTATGTTTAAATTTATAGGAAGGAAGGAAGGTGGAAAGAAATGGAAAAGGCAGATGTTTTAGTCAGCTTTTTCACTGCTGTGACTAAGACATCTGACGAGAACGATTTAGGGGGAGAAAAATTTATTTGAGGGCTCATGGTTTCAGAGGTTTCAGTCCATGGAAAGCCAGCTCCATTCCTCTGGGCTCAAGGTGAGGCAGCACATTATGACAGAAGAATGTGACAGAGGGAAGCAGCTCACATGATGATCAGGAAACGGAGAGAATCCACTTGCCAGATACAAATATATACCCCAAAGCCACACCTCCAATGCCACACCTCCTCCAGCCACATTCCACCTGCCTCCAGTTATCATTCAGTCAATCCCATCCAGTGATTAATTCACTGATTAGGTTAAGGCTGTAACCCAATCATTTCTTCTCTGAATCTTCTTGTATTGTCTCACATGTATGTGAGCTTTTGGGGGACACCTCACATCCAAACCATAATAGTAGAATTTCAAGGGTCTTAAACCTTAAAGGTACAAACTAGTATATGACTAATTAGCCCAAAGCATGCCTTGGGTAAAATGACTTTTTTCATTTTTAATTACTCAGAATATTGCCTCAAATTTCTATTTCAGGCTACAAGGATAGAACTGGGCAAAGCTATTTGCTGGTGAGGTTGGGGGAAAGTAGCAGGTGGGGCAAGTGAATCAAGAGTGAACTGACAATGGGAAAGTTCCTAATAACTTTACACAATCACTCTGCATAACACCACCAGGAATATAATTTTATAAATGGAAAATTTCTCTAACATCCATAAAATTCAGGAAAAATAATAAAGATGGGTATTAAAAAATAAAGCTAACCAGGTATCATTTCATTTTACATAAAATAGAGATTGCATTCCCAGCTGGTCTGAAGTTAAGACAGCTATTTCCATTTACTATGCCCCTTAAAGCAGTTTTAAAAGTATCAGCTTCTCCGCTCAATTGTAAAATGCCTGCTAGTTTTTGAAGGAGTGCTTTGGAGGGTGAGAAAGATTCAACTCTAAAATGGCTAAAAGACAGTTTTATGAATCTCACTGTGTCTACAAGATGAAGTATTCAAGCCGTTATCATGTGCTTATATTTCCAGGATGTGAACAGACAGCTTCTGACTCTGTATTGATGACTGCTTACTATGCTGGCACCTTTTGTGCTGCACAATAGGTAACACATCCGCAAAACTGTTCTCAGAAGCAGGAAAAGCAGCTGTTAAAATTACACTCTTCCTGCATTAAAACCACCCCCCAGTTGTGAGCCTTTTGAGTACTGTTAAGAAGTCATCTTACCTGATCCCTGTTGATGAGCTTTATATATATGTAGTCTTCTGAAAATATCATCGAGGCATGCTGTCGGTCTTCAATTATTAGCAAGAATTCCACCTCTTGTGAAGCAACAGAAGCCAAACCATTACCGTTTATAGACCCCCTAATTACCATCTATTAGGCAACCAATCTCCCATTGGGTTGAAAAAGATTGAAATTTGCATGCATATAGAGTTTAACCAGAAACATTCATTTCCATAGAAGAGGACATCTCAAGGTGGGACAAATCAGAAGTTTCTCATTCTGACCTCTTCTTCTACTACCCCCAGCACCCCCACCCCCAGTAGTCCACCAGAATCATGAGGTTCAATCCAGACTGCTCAATGCTACCCTGGAGGAACTGGGCACCTTGCAGGAGTTTTCTGTAATAAAACCAAGGCCCTTGGTTAAAAATAGAGCTTGGACAGAAGACTTCATGGAAGTTTCTGCCATTTAGAGGAAGCTGGATATCTGGACAGCAGCATTCAAGAGATGGTGGCCCAGGATCCTCTCACATTTTTCATCATAAATCTATATTTGTTTCTTAGGGCTGCTACAACAAATTGCCACAAACTGGATGGCTTTAAACAACAAAAATTTATACTCTCACAATTCTAGAAGCCAGACATCTGGAATCAAAGTGTCAGCAGGGCTATGCTTCCTATGGGGCCCTATAAGAACATCCACTTTTTGGCTTTTCCAGTTCAGGTGGCAGTGGCACTCCTTGACTCGTGACCACATCACTCCTAACTCTGCCTCCAGGATCACATTGCCTCTCCTGTCCATCCTATCTCCTTCTGCCACTCTCTTATGAGGGCACTTGTGGTGACATTTAAGGATCACCAAGATAATCCAGGATAATCTTCTCATCTCAAGATTCCTAATAATTACATCTGCAAAGACTCTTTTTCCAAATAAGGTATCATTTACAAATTCCAGGGATTAGTACTTGATATCTTTAAGTGCCCATTATTCAACCTACTACAATATCCAAGACCCTAAACCTTGAGTAGTTATAGGTGTTTAAGTAATGATCCGTAGCCAACTGTTGTGACTATTGACTGACTTGAGACTGTTAGTTTATTTAACACTGGCCTATAATCATGCTGAAAGGTCTCTTCTTTCTTGATACTTGAGGACTTGCATGAGTCTGATCTTATCTCATCTTCCATTTAATCCTGATACTCGCCTGGATCATCTCTCCCATCACCTTCCCTTTGCCCAAAGCATTGACATTATGGCTGTTAATAACAAGGAGAACCTATAACATTTTTATCTCTTTATCTGACTTGAGTTCTCTCAAAGTGAGTTCAGCAAGAAAATGAAACACAGTTGAGTGTCTTTATGCCAAAATGACTTTCAGTTTTACTCAGTCTGACTGCCTTCAGCACGAAAAACTTACCCCATGTGTCACAACCTGTTTCATATTTGTTTGTTTCCATGCTTCCCCAGTCCTAAATGAACCGGGCAAAGAGAATGTGGGTGCCCATTTGCTCTGAACCCATTACTCTGCCAACTCCTGGTCAACGTAAGGACTGGCCAATTCTTGGGATCAGGGGAGAATCTAAATCCATTCCTCCCCACAAAATACGCTTCCAAGAAATAAACACAAAAGGATATTGTCCAAATTTTCTGGTCTCCCAAACCTGAAGTCACCTGAAATTTTGGTTTAGGATCTAGGTTTGCCTTTTAACACTCACACTGCAAGGAAAAAATGAAGTACAGTACAACTGCACTATGGCATGGCACATGTAGCTTAGGTGAACCTGACACACAGGGTCAGAGTGGGGAGAAAAAGAGAACCTAAAACACAGGGTCTCCACCCCCTCTCCCCTCAGAGAGCATAAGCCCCCAATCTGCATGAATTGGGAGACACCAATTTCAATTTATTCAGTCAGTTTGGCCTCCATTTCCTGGTAACAATCAAAACATGCACATCTTGCTACTACAGGTGTAATTCCAGAATTTAAAGATATGTATTGTCATACAACATGAGCCTTAAAAACGTAATCCAGCTACTTCATTGTAAATGTATATATAATACTCGCAGAGATGTGCATATACTACTGCATTTGTTTTGTTTTTATGGATGTTTTTCATTATTTTCAAGGGTAACTTTAACAATTCATGATTTGTATGTTGTGTGTGTGCATGTGTGTATGTGTACTGAGGATCAAACCCAGGGATTCATGCATACTAGGCAAGCACTCTATACCACTGAGTTACATCCCCAACCCAACAGTTCATGATTTTTCATTGACTCTCTAACGTCTGACAGTCACAATCAACTATAAGGAAGAAATAAAGGAAGTAAACACTAAATGATATAGTAGATGGTAACACATCCTGAAAACTTCAGGTATGAAAGTGGTTTTAGAGGAGACCTAAGTCAAGAAAAGTCTGTGTTAGTCAGGATAGGATCTGTTATGCTGCTGTAATATGCAACTCCCAAATCCTGACCATTCATGCCAGCATCTAGTGTAGGTCAGCTGAGGTTCTGCACCACACTGTATTCATTTGGTGAACAGGTTGACCACACATGGACAGCTTTTTTGTGGTAAAGGGAAAAGTGACACAGCAAACTGCACCATTTCTCTTAAACCTTCTGCCTGGAAATGCAAGATGTCACTTCTGCTCACATCCTATTGGTCAGAGATAGTCATATGGTCACTCCTGAGTTCCACACCTGTTTAATCTACTGTAGAGAGAGAGGGGAACAGAATATTTAGCAAACTTCCAAAGATTTTCATTCTAATATTTCCCACAATGGTCATTCAGTCAGTACTTAGGACTCCACCATCCTCTCAAAGAAACCCATTCTACATCCAGTCAGTACAAAGCATTGGGAAATACATCCGTAGGTTAATTACAAATCTATTCCCCTGGAGTTCCCACCTATTGGACCTCATTGTGGGCTCTTAGAGATAGTAAGGAGGGATCTACTTATTTTCTATGGGACAGCTCCTCAACTCTGAAACACTCCAGCCCTTCATTTATTTCTCATGTAATAGAGCACTTGGTCTTTTCTCCATACTTTTGTTTTTCCAAACCCCCATTTTGGTAATGAATTTCCTTAGCATTCTCTCTGCCTCATGGAACTTTCTACACATTTGGCTTCTAGCAATGTGTTTCTACCATCACACTTACTCCACTAGGCTTAAATGTCTGTGACTATGCCTCTGGTCTCTCTCCCAAGATCCAACGAACAAGATTCAGCAGGAAGATACACGGTTATGGCACCCTAGGTATCCGTGTTCCATGGCACTGTTTGTACCTCATTAGTAAACATTTTCTTTAAATTATCTTGGATACTCATTAAATATTATCAGCTACTTAGAACCAAAGGATAATTATGAGTTTAATGAAGCGTGCACCAGCTTGCTCAAGTCTAACGTTTGTTTCTCTGCTGGGACCCCATTTTACTTTGCACTTATCCTTCAGCAAAGCTACTCTACAAAGTCACTTTGGCAATAAGAAGTATTTAATTAGATTAATGAATTTTTATCGCCTCTCCTAGGGATTAGGCTTGTTAAATCCTGGCGACCAAAGAACAACAGATTTTTTATTACTAAATGTTTAGGGATGCACTGGTTGTGCTGCGGTGGCAGTCCTCATAAGTCAGCCTGCTCTGGGCAGTTCTACCTTGGATCCCTTGATAGGCCAGGGATATTTGGCAGAGACAACCTGTGCCTTCAGTTAAATCACAGAAATCAAAATGCAAATGAAACCATGTGCATCCCATACAGGGCTTTCGGCAGCTGTTTTTCTGTCAGAGGCTGCCGCCTTATTGTGCCCTGAGAAAATGTGTCCCCTCTTCCTCTATCTGTAGGTGTTGTGGAGGAAAGGGAAAACCCTGCAACCAGAGCTTCTAGCTTTGCATGAGAGCATGGTATCCACTGTCATTTTCCCTAGTCTGCAGCATGATGATTCATAAAAAGGCATGAGAGGTAGGTTTTTTTTTCAAGAGTGCTGTGCTACTCATCTAAAGATGCTAAGCGACATACATATGTAAAGCAATT
This sequence comes from Glaucomys volans, assembly GCA_020662805.1. Taxonomy (NCBI): domain Eukaryota; kingdom Metazoa; phylum Chordata; class Mammalia; order Rodentia; family Sciuridae; genus Glaucomys; species Glaucomys volans. The sequence continues at coordinate 1,166,296 of JAJEJO010000087.1, forward strand.
TGGCATCTTTCTTAGCTAATGCTTTGAATTATGGCAATATCTTTCATCTAGAAACTTCAAAGCCCTTTAAAAAACCAGACCATGTTTCTCCCCATTACATTCCTATGAGGCGGTTTTCAAGCATGGATGTCCCCACTTAATAAATGGAATAACTGAGGCACAAAGACTCAGAATCAGTCAGAGTTGTAAAACAAATGGCAACAGGAGTCTCATGATGACAAGTAGTATATAAACCCAATGTGATCATGGAACCATCTCCCAGAATTTTAAGATGATTCCCCAGGAAGGGATAGAAATAGGAATGGGGTCTAAAAGGAGATAGGAGACTTCCCAGAGTGATAAATTTTTGATCAGAGCAGAGAGAAAGCAAAGGACTGGAGATCTTGAAAGGAGCTTTGTGCAATTCAGAAGGAAATGCAGACTAAAATATTAACAAGGAGGGTATCTCTAAATTTAGGCAATTTGTAAACATTTAGGATTTATCACACAGTATAAATAGTGACCATATAATTTATCACTCAAACTGGTACATTTCTGAGAAAGCAAAGGGGTGTCATTAATAATCACACTAATTGTACCTCCTTGTTTCCTTGCATTTAGACTAGCTAACAATATTTTACAGCCTTTTGAATAAATGTTCTCACCTAAAAACTGTCCAAGTATTACCAACACTTGGTATATCATATTTTGGTGAAGGAACTGAGAGAGAAGTAAAAAAAAAATGAGTATGGAGAACGAATTTCCATAACTGCAGAAATGTAAACCAGGTCTACATCACTTTTCTTACTTAAGATCAGTCTCTTTTTCTAATACTTCAGGTGGAAGAAATGCTACCTGCAAATAGATTGCACAAGGCTAATATATAATGCAATTTTCCCCTTCTTTCCAATTTTTTCAGAACAGTGTTCTCTGCAGCCCATGGTGAGCTGATCTGAATAAAGCAGTCACAAAGAAGGCAGTATTTGGAAGTGTAGTTATCTGTAGACATAAACACTGATCACCAGGCCAATGCTGTCAATAGTTCCATCTTCAACAGCATGGTTTGGGCAGGATGACCCTACAAAAGGAGGAGTCCCCCTTCCCACTCACCCTGCTGAGCTGACTAATGGAAAAAGTAACATGGAGGAAACTCTGGAAAGTTTCACTTAGGGACCCAGAATAAGAACTATATACTTGCCAATAGACCAGTTCTGTTTTGCAGAATGTTCTGAGACAATGGAAATGTTCTGCAAACTTATAGTCTCACACAGCAGCCACTTCTGACATGTGGTTATGAAAAATTAAAATGAGTCTAGAGAGACTGAAGAAGTAAGTGTTCAACTTTGTTTAATTTTAATGAATTAAATTTAATAGTCATGTGTGGCTAGTGGCTCCCATAGTGGACAATATGAATCTAGACCCTTGAGTTTATACACATACAACTTTGTTTTCTTGAAGTCAGTGTTTGCTTCACTTCTTCAAGTTTTCAACACTGAGGAACAGTTTTGCATGTTAAGAATTATCTTTAACTAGAAAAGGGGTTCAATTTGTAAGTTCAGCCTGATAATACGTGAGCGAAAATGGGAAGGCTTCAGTTGATGATGGTGTCCACCATCAAGGCAATGATTAAGTTGTAGAGGCTCAAGGTCAACGTCACTGCTTTAAAGGACAGACTCCCAAGAGGGAGAAAAAGCAGTGCACCTACACATAGCCAGAAAGTAGAAACAGATGTGAAGCGTGAGATCTCTTGCATGTGACTAGATGCATTTTTGATTTATCTGTAGTTAAGGCACAGTTTAAAGGAGCTGAGTGGTTGCCTTTGTGCTAATATCATTTAACACTAAGTTTGAGTGGCAGGTCTGATTCATCAAGGTAGCAAGATTCATCCTGGTTTGGATGACTCTTCCTCCAGTGGAAGACAGCTAAGAGACTACAGATTCCAGAGCTCTTTTGTCAATGCCTTTTCTAAAAAAACTCTGATGTCAGACTACCCCCTGCTGGACAGAGAAGGAAGAAAAAATAAAGACCTTAAAAGAACCACTGCCTTCCTATTTCCTACATGGGTGTTCTATTTTACTCACAATTCACTGGTCTATCACTATGGGCAAGCTGGATTCAAACATGAGACACTTGCCTTGGTCATGTCATTCTGTTTCTTCTAGATTTCGGGGAGCTGACACTTTAGAGGTTGATCCATGATGGGTAATCTGAACTAGATTCCAAGCCTTTTTATAGCAGGTTTGCCACTCGTTACAGGATCTTTGGGCTTTTATAAAGAATAGCATGTTTTATGAAAATAATCTAAGCTGAGTAAACCAGAGAGGAGTTCAAATTAATGCAGTTCACACACACAAATCAATTCACCATGTGGATATCAGTCAGCTAACCACCTGACATAATGTCCTTCAGTCACCAAACCATGCTATGAATGCAATTATTGGAACAATTTAGCACTAACCCATATTTGTAATATCAATACACCTGTTTGCTATTAAGACATAACAAAAGGACAAATTTCCTTTGCTATAAATATATTTCCTAAAGTCTAAAGTAAAACCAACCATATTTCAGAACACCTCTGACCTATAGAGTCATGATGTGCACTAATTCCAATGTAAATTCAGAAATAAATGTTTAAATAATGTTTAAATGTTTAAATAAACATTTATTTCTGAATTCAACTCATTTAACTCTAACTTCATTAAACTATTCTACCTTTTTAAAATCATGGAATTTTCTGTATTTATCCCATTTCCAAGACAAAGTAAGATATGGAATAATATATCAAATTGATTAAGTTAAAAATAACTCATTTCATTGCATCCTTATTAAAGGGGATTCATAGCTAGGACTTTATTGGAATAATCAAGTAGCATGTTTTATGAAAAAAAATCTAAGCTGGATAAACCAGAGAGGAGTTCAAGTAGCATCTAATATACTAGATGTTATTCAGCTTCATTTAAACAGAACTTGCCCTGGGACCTTGAAGTTGTAAGCCAGATAATAGTAAAGACAGCTTACACTGAAAGAAATGGCAGTGGTCTAGGTATTATTAGAAACAAACTATCACCAATTAATAAAAATTGGTTGGATTACCCATTTATTCATTTTCCTTCACTTTATGACAATTATGCTTTGACAAAAATCCTAGACCACCACTACTCAAATCGTAGAGCCCCATTTAAACCAAATTTAGTTTCTGAGAAAATGACACATTGCAAAATCAAAGACACATCCAGTCATTAAATCTGCTGCAGGGTCTGAACTGGACAGACTAGAAATGAAGTAATGCTGTCACTTGTAAAATTGTCTATCTGCTAATGGGCACTAGCCAACAATGACCAAACCTGATCCCTACAGGGCATCCAGGGCCTTATGTTGTTCTGGGATGGTGGCGATTTACCTCATCTCAAGGGCCTGAACTCACAGGAGAAGGGAAGTAGAAGGGAGAGTGGAGATTGCAGCAGTAAGGCAAACCAGCAGACCAATGCTGACTTTACTGTCATTCTGACTCGGAAGAACAAAAGAAGTCACTATAGTTAAATGACAAAGTTAGAGTGCCATCAAATTTCAGGAAATTCAGGAATTTCACAAAAGATAACCTGTCTTCCACTTGGCCTTGCCCCTCTCTACTCTTCTCTTATTTGGAACTTCATGGGTGGACACGGCTGCCAACCTACAAGGGATGCTTGCACATGGGTGGGCACGTGCACACGTCTGTCTCGAAGGCCTTGGCTTGATCCTGGAGGTCTAACACAGTCACAGCAGAGATGCTGAAATGACATGTTACAGGACTCCATAGACATGTGAGAAGATTGTCAGACACGCTTGTTCTGTCACTCGGTTAGAAGAAAGGCGTAGGCAACCAGCTTGGGAAGATGCAGCAACCTGCTTTTCCACATCCAGAAATGAGCTCCTTCACCAGGGTTAGCACAGGCACACTTGGAGAGGATGAGGCAGATCGCTTCCTTTCCACCACCTTTATTTCCTGTTGTATGAAGTGAAAACAGGAATGTCTGTTTCCCTGACGAAGGTGTTTTGCTAAAGCTTGAAACATGCCTTGATGTTGCAGTGATAGGCATTACTGGAGGGAGGTTCTTCAGGTCCAGACAGGCTGCACGGGGCTGGCTGCTGGTTTCCACTGGAAACAGATGGTGCCATGGGAGGTTCTGTATGGACCCATGAATCAAATCTAAACCCAATCCCTTCTCCCTTCTTCACCGTTATTCTTTCTCAAAAGTGAGCCAGTAGGAATGGGGCCACAGCTCCCTTCTCAGGGGCCATCCCAGTGCATGAGCAGCTTTACTGTCAGGCTTCTGAAAGCCTAGGAAGATGAAAAGACAAAAACAGTAGTGAGCTGCAACTTAGTTCCCATCACGAAGTTGACATTGATGAAGACTTCACATCTTTTCAAATACATTAACAAAGGCTTTCATTTGTTTAAAATGAGGTGCCCAAAGGGAGAAGCATGTGGAAGAAAATCTCTTTAAAATTTGTCCAGGTCTTTAAAATTTTGGAGTGATCATAAAAGAGATAAATTTAGAAGGTATTTTGATAGAAATTTCAAGATACATTTAAATTCATTAAATGAATAGATCACACCAACCACTCCATTATCTTGGCCACTTTTATGATCAGTGTAAATCAATCTCATCTTGGCTAGAATATTCAATGTGTTTTTTTCAAGACAGTGGTTTCTGATCAAGACCAAATGAGTCACAGATCAATTAATCTATTACATTTTAAACTGCCTCTCTGGTATTGACAACTAGTGCTTATTGTACACTTAATAAGTGCCAGGCACCATGCTGGCACTTTGCATTCCTTACCATTCAGTCTTCAGGACACCCTTGCAAGGAAGGTTCATGATTATTCCATTTACAGATGGGGTAATGAGGAACTTAGTGAAGGTTACCTAGCAAGTAAGGCAGAGTCAGGACTGGAACCCAGAGACTGAACCCAGGACTGAACACCAGAGACTGACCTCTTAACAACCAAGGCAATCTCCATACAACACATGGAATCTAGCCATCAAATCATACACACACACACACACCTATGGCATAGATGTAAGTAATACACACACATGTATAGGTGTACTCAGATATTCAGGGCTGTGGTACTTAAGAAATGTGGGTAACCATTTCTAAACTTTCAAAAGGAATGGGCAGTCAGTCTATGCAAGTTGATCTTAGCAGCCAATTCAAATCTGTTCCATTTGGCTTTACTGACCTTTCTCCAGAATAATGAAAATTTAACAACCTGAATATCCTTCGTATAGCCCTTAGATGTATTTGTCTGCATATTGCATAATACTACTATGTATGCTAACCAAAAGGTCTTACTGAATCCTACCAATCTTTGACAAAGTGCATCCTTGAAGTTTGATTTAGTATTGCTGGTTTCTGATTTAATATCAAAAATAATTCCAACCCAATAAATCTCTTTACAAGGAAGACTAAGAAAAAGAGACAGGTGTGAGTGCATCTTCATGTACTGATATTACAGGTGTGAGTTTAATCAGACATAAAATTTTCACTCCATTTGCTGAAATGTACTGTGTCAATGGGGCCATCTCTTTCTCTATGACAGGGATGATGTTAATTTCTCATGAGTCACGTGTGAAGTGACCAGGGGAAGAAATACAATCAATCCATCCAGAAATTGGATCTGCAAAGTTACCTGGTAATGGAATGGAAATACCATAGAATCTGCTTAGCTAAGGTCTTGACAACATCTATTCTGCTTGGCACTGAGAATTTTTTAAAAGAGAAGAAAGGGGAGAAGGATAAAGTGGAAATCTAATTTTGAGAAATAAGGATTAAAGGTTCCATTATTCATGCTGTTTTCGCTGTATATATTGAGTTAACAACATGTGATTTTACTGGATGAAAATGTGGGCCCCATGCAAGGAGAGTGTGGTGCAGATAAATCCCCACAGCGACAGTAATAAGTGAAGGTTAGTGTCTTGTCTGCGTGTGTGGCTGTAAACAGTCCTGGGTTTGGAGCTGGTGTAATAAGTGGAGATTGTTCCTGGACTTACTGGGGAGCACAGATAGTTTCTGCTGCAGGGAAAGCAACCCCCCCCCCTGAGGCAGAGAGGCGCACCACCGCTATCTTCCTGCTTATCCTGTTGTAATGTGTGAATTGTGGGCCCCAAAGTGCAAACTCCCGGCAGGAGGCAGGGCTGCAAGCTCCTATGAGTTGGCTGCCTGCCTTCTTTTATTTATTTATTTATTCTTTCCACACATGGTTTTGTCAATACTTGAGAGGTAGATGTCCTCCCTGCCAACTCACTCCCTTCCTATCCTAAGGATTAGGGGTCAGGAGAAGAAAAAAAAGCTGAACAAGTTAAGTAAAGGAAACCCTGAGGAGCCCAAGTGTGGATCAATCCATTGTGATGGGGCAAGAAGAAGAAAAATAGATAATAAATTGATTTCAGAGCCCTATAATGAGTTCCAATCTATGAGTCGCTCACCAAGCTCCAAGGTCAGATGGCTAAAGACAGGTCATGACACCAGGGGAGGACAGCAATAGTTCTTCCAAATCTCATAATACACTAGCTGGCTAAGAAAAATGGGGACTTAACCTCAGCCCTTCCTGGTTATCCTGGATTAAAAAGCAAAGGGAAAGGCACTTTATGCCTTCAAACTGATGCTGACTGTGAGATGCATACCTTCTAAAACTTGTCACCTATGACTGCCTAATACACACTATTAAAAAGCCTGCACATTACCATTACAGTAAAGATTGGATTGGGCAACAGTCATCAACAGATGCTAAATCAAGGAGAAATTTTGGTTCAGGGAAAGATATTTCAGTGATTTCAAAGTGCCTCCTCACAGACTGTTCATTAGTTGCAAAGAGAAATGCAATTATTATGTAACAGAGAACCCCAGCAGCATCTAGACAGAGTGATCAAAACACCATCTGAGATGCCCGTTCATTTGCTTCTGGATATGCCTGGAGATCAACTGTGGAGCATGCTGGCACAGAACATGTCCAGGTGAGCCAGCATCCAACCACAAGAAAGCCTCTGATAAAAAGAGGAATGTCCTAATGAAAAAAGGTGGAGGCCTGTATTCTTCAAAAAACCCAATGTCATTGGGGGTGTAGCTCAGTGGTAGAGCTCTTGCCTAGTGTGTGCAAGGCCCTGGGTTCAATCCCACTATTCTGGAGGCTCAGGGGAGACTAAGTCTCTGGAAATATTCCACATTAAAGGCGGCTAGAGACATGACAACTCATTGGAATACCTGACCCTAGAATGGATCCTGTATTGAGAGAGCAAAAGGCCATATAGGCCAGTTACAAAATCAAACTATGGACACTAGCCTAAATAAAAAGTACTCTATCAATGTTAAATTTTCTGAAGCTGATGATTGTACTGGGATTATATAAAAAAAATCTGTATTAAGAATATGCTCTGAAATATTTAAGGATAAAGAACCTTAAATGGTTCAGAAAAATATAGTGTGAGTGTGTGTGTGTGTGTGTGTTTGCTTGTGTGTGTGTATCATCTTACAGCAATATAGACACTTGCATACATGGAAAGAGATTACAGATAAAGTAAATGGGGTGAAATGTTAATAATAGATAAGGATAAAGAATTTGTGAAATTCTTGGTACTATTCTAATTCTTGCAAGTTTTCTGTAAGTTTGAAATTATTTTCAAGTAAAAAGATTTTTATAAGAATTCTAAGCATTCCGGTCAACACTGTATCTTTCCTCACATATTTCATTTGAATAGATGCAGGAACCAAGGACAGGACCCAGAGAGGCCCTGGCACACTTCATCCTCTTCCAGTTCTATCAGAGCCATGACAACTTGTACTCAAACCACCTCCCAATCTCTAACCAAAAAGTGAGTTGTTGAGGGCAGTTGTGTACTATACTGTCAAATTTTCATGCGCAAAAGAAAACCAATAAAACAAAACTGGCTGCCACCTCTTAAAGCCAGGCACTCTTCAACATCCAATTCCAAATTCTAAAGAAAATTTATGTTCCTAAAGTTTGCAATTTTGGTCACATGTGCTGTACTCTAATTTTCCAACACAAAAATGAAGTAGATAGATAGGATTCTAAAATAATTCAGAGTAAGACCCATGATGTGATTTGAAAAAACATGTTTTCATAGGTTACATTACCACTACCTTTTTATTTAACTAACAATGTTTTTACTATGTCTTCACTGACAGCCCACAGATATCCAAGTGGTTGGCAACTCAGTCTCAACTCCTAGTTAAGAGAATCACACTCTTGCGTGTCTATTCAACCTCTTTCTGATGCTGCAGTTTAATGAAGATATTGTGACCTTTTTTTTTTTTTTTTTTTTTAGTACAGGGTCTCCCTAAGTCACTGAGGCTGGTCTTGAACATATGATCCACCTGCCTCAGCCTCCCAAGTCACTGTAATTACAGGCATCTGCACCCAATAAAATTTTGACTTTCTCTAGGTGAAAAGCATGTTGATTTTTCCCCAGGAAACATCAATATTGGAAGTTTTTTCCAGCTCTGTATCAATTGCTCAGAATGGTGAGGTCGCTGGGGCACCCTGTTATATGTGTCTATATATTCATCAGCAACTCGAGTGGTGAGAAGAGCAATGAGTGGAAAGATTACCTTTGGGGGACCCAGCTGATGTCTTGCAGTGAAGTCCTCCTCTTTGGTAGGTCTTAAACACCAATTACCCACCTAGACCTGTAAGAGATGGTTCAGGATTTTTCTGAGCTGCTCAGTCTCTTTCCACTCAGCCTGGCAGCCTCCTGGCAGCCACTTCTCAAGAAGCACATGTCTAACACACAATGTCAGTTCACCTTCTCTGACCCTCTCAGGATCCTCATAATGTCTAGTCTTTGCTATCTCAGTTTTCTTCATTGCCTTCAGAAAAATGGTTTTTAATATTTGTTCAGATGTTCTAATTATTCTCATCTGGAAAGGAAGGTCAAAATAAAACACTATACTATAGCTGGATGTGTCAGTAAAATTATTAAGCAAACACAGGAGGATGTGAAATCAAGTGAGGAGGATGGTTATGAGAGTATCAAAGATGAGAAGAATGTGGCTCTCGTGGACATGGAAACAAACAGCAGAAAAGATGTGAATGAGTGTAGCTTACTATTTAGCAAGTGACCATGAAGATTTCTCCCTCTACTTTCCCTCCTTTAAAAAGTAAGAGATGATTTATGCCCCCATTTAGCTTTACCTGCTCAAGGACAGCAAACGGACTTCAGCGAGTTAAACCAGTTTTCCCACTTGCAAAATGTAAATAATAACAGGAGCTACTTCAGGGCATGGGAGGGTATGGGAGAGCCTTTACTAAGCACTTACTGCATGAACTGCACTGGAAACATTCCACATTTAGTCCTTACCATCATGCTTGACAATGGGCACCACTGTTATCTCCACTTTACAGAGTAAAAATTTGAGAAAGTAATTTGCCCAAAGTAGCACAACCATTAAGTGGCAGAGCTCGGGTGCAAACCCAAGCAGTCAACTGTGGGTTTGATGAAGCTTTACCTATACAAAGCACTCTTTAAAGATGACATGGCTGGGTAGCTTGGAGTCAAAAAAAGCAGAGAGGATCACAAGTCACTTCTTCTAAGTTGAAATATATATTTTGGTCTCACAGCTGCCCACTTCCCTGTTTCTGGCATTTGGTCAAAGTTACCACTTGCTGGAGGTTCTCAGCCTATAGCCACTGGCTCTCTTCCACCTTCCAAAACCAACGAAGGACCTGACAGTTGACTCCTTCCTCATACTAGATGCTGAGACTGGTCCTGCACACCCTTTATCTTATTTAATCATCATAGCCTCCCTGGGAGGCTGCTTTTATAATCTTATTTTAAATATTATTATTATTATCATTTTATAATTTAATAGTTGAGGAAACAGGATCCCACACAGTTTTGTAGCTTGCTGTTGTCTGCCCTCGGAGTCTAAAATCTGTTCACTGAGTTATGCAACCCCACTCTAGATCTGAAAAACAAATTCTGGAGGTTAGATTTCACTAAGAAGCATTTCTGAGATGCTCTAAAATCAGTATCTCAAAAATTAGACTCTGGGTACTTTACTAGAGAGAAATCCTCATGGGAAAAACCTCTTTAAGAGCTTTTCTTTAGAGATTAAAATCTTCTAGAAAAATAATGAATACTACCAAACTTAGTTTGTCCTCAAATTTACTGAAGACTTTATTTCTATAAACAATGGAAATCCAAAGTTTGGTAGAAGACATGAATCACATTGTCAAAGTTTAAGGACAGTGAAATTTGAATTACCCTGCATCTAGGAGAATTCTTCCCTCTCTCCCCAGTTCCCATAATGGTCCCCGGGAAAGGGTGGCTGCAGGAAATGCACAGGGAGCAGCTTGTGCTGTTCCATAGCTGGCAGACATCAGGCTCCCATCAGGAGGTTAAGAGGAGCCTGAACAAATGTTATGAAATGGGAGTTGAACTCTTTTTCTGCATGCCTGGTTATAATGAATGATCACTGCAGACACTATGACCAGGAAATTAAAAATCTACATTTCATGATTTAGTGAAAAGAATAGCAATTTTCAATCAAGTTAAGGGGGGGGTCTCAGAGGATGGCTTTACCTCATTCTAGCACCTCTTACTAGCTGTGTGTCCTTGAACAATTTGCTTAACCTCTCTGTGCTTCTACTTCCTCATTAGTATTATTCTCACTTGAGAATACTATGAGGATGCAGGTGAACAGATCATGAGTTCATGGAACCACAGCAGGTTAGGTTTCTCATCCTAACCTTTCAGAACAGGGACCCCAAGCTCCCTAGGCAATATTTCTTCAACTTTAGTATACATAGAGACACTTTTTGAAACAG
>JAJEJO010000087.1:1182110-1199488 GCA_020662805.1 Glaucomys volans
TCTTCCACCCCTCACCCTCTTTCAGGTTTGACTCCAGTCAAGTATGTATGTTGCAGGTCCTGCCCTTGGGCTCATATTGCGTGCCCCAGTGTCATGGTTTGGCTCGGAAATGTCCCCCAAAAACCCACATGCTAAAGGCTGGATGACCAGCCTGCAGTGCTATTGGGAGGAGGTAGAAGCTTTAGGAGGCCTGGTGGAAGGAGGTTAGGTCACTGCAGGTGTGCTCTTGAAGGGAATATTAGAACCCTAGCCCCTTCCTCTCTCTTTCTTTGCTTCCTGGCTGCTTTGAAGTTAGCAGCTTTGCTCTGCCACCTGCTCTCTGCCATGATGCGTTGCCTCACCATGGGCCCAGAGCAAAGGGGACAACCAACTATGGACTGAAATCTCTGAAATTATGAGCCAAAACAAAGCTTTCCTCCTTTAAAGTTGATTTTCTCAGGTATTTTTTCACAGCAATAGGAACCTAACTAAGAATGCCCAGGCATTGGATATTGACCTCAGATCTCTTCTCCACCCCAAACCTTATTCAATGAGCTCTCAAAATAGTTACTGGATCCAGGACCTTCTATTAGGATACAACATGACTAATGCACTTAATCCAGCGATGGCATATTACAGGTCCGTAAGCCCAGCCAAATCAGGGTAGCCAGAGATTTTTTTAAAGACCATGAAGTATTTTCAAAAATGTTGAATTAATTATCAACACTTTTAAATCAGAATATTCATATATTAATATTTTTTAAATAAATCAAACAGGCTGTCTGGACCCTGATCCTTCAAATCATGGGGGCTAAGCCACACACAGCTGGCCCTCAGAAGAGCCTGGGGATTGCCCTCCTGCCTGTCCCACCCTAGCAGCCCTTCCACAAGCCACTGGCTTGGCCCCTGAGGCACTGTGTTTGCAACCATGAATTAATCAGATATATAACACATTAACACAGATTAGTTTATTTGGCATCTCTCCCAGGTAACATCTTAACCCAGTTAAAATGCCTGTCTACAGAAGATTCCTAAGAAGTGACTCTAATGAAATCTGATAATAGGAGTGTCAATGTGGGGAAATACTCTGACTTCTGAAGGCTTTTCAGTGACAGTTGGTTGCTTGCCATATTTTCAACATTGGACCCACTTTGTACTATCTGCCTGATTTGTTCAAATTAGTTCCACTTAAGAACTAAAAATAGACAATGTAGAATAACCTTAAATTCTTTTTTGAACAAAGCATGCTATGCACAAAATAAGTAGAGAATTATGAGGTGGGCCTGAAAATAAACTCAAGACCAGGGAGGGTCTTGAGAAATCACAATACTTTATTTGTGTCTTTTCTGGATCTCCTTTTCCTTCTGATTGGTTTTTCAAGGTATCTGTATTCAGAAGATGACTCAAAGAGGTTGTCGTCAGGCAAATACTGTTTTCAGCTAAGGAAAAAAAATAATCTGGGCAGGCCAAGAGTTATCAGAATGTCAATCACTAAGTTCAAAGTGCAGACAGCCAATGAAAAATTCCCAGGGTGAGCAGAACTTTAAAAATTATTGTGGAAAAGAACTTGCAAGACTGTCATTTTGCTTTTAAAAATATGAGTTAGGTTGGGTGGGTTTATTGACTCAACTGATAGAGATAAATATAGATATAGATACTATGCTGTTTAGAGAATACAAAGTCCTCCATCAGAATGTGAATGTTCTGAAGACAGAATCTACCCAATTTTTATTGTCTCCCTACAAGTCCCCTGCCTAGATGCCCACAGCCCAGGAGCACTCTTAAATGTTGTCGCCTGACTGTGTACATGAAGGCCTGTTTCTCAGCCTATTATAACATAGCTTGTCCTCTTTTACCCAAAGGACTTTTGCAATTAGAATGTTATAATCGGAAGTTAATCAGGCAGAACATTCATAATATTGCCTATAATTTTACCGGGAAAAAAACATTTATATTAGACATTACTTTCTTTCTTAGTCTCTCTACCTTTTAAAGCTCTATAACATTGAATTTTTTAAAATTATAGATGAAATTTTAAAACATAATTATAAAAATGCTACAAAATATTTTTCTTAAAGTTTATTAGAAAGGCATTGTGATTGTTTTAAAATCTTTTTTTTAAATCCTCAACAAAAGGAATTACACCAAAGCATTGGTAGCGCAAAGTATCACAGGATTAGCCAAAGAACAAGAAAGAATGTGAATAGAAGGCACCTCAAGATGCCCTTCAGAGAAGATACTGCAATATAGTATTTTTGACCAATCTGCTCTTCTCCTTGAATTCATTGCTATTGACAACTGCAGGCCCTCAAAAGAACCAAAAGTCACCCTTAACCCTGAACTCTAGAAGTTACTGTCACTCATGACCCTCTCCCTGCTGTGCATGCCCAAGAAAGCAGCATCTATGTAGGTCCTTTTTTAGGCTTCTGTATTTCACTTCAGTAGGCATAGACCCATGAGAAGACTTCACCGTGTGTTTCTGCTAAGAGATAGTCTCCAGATGCAAACTAATGTCCTTGATCATAGAAAAATGTCCAGTGCCCTCAGCTGAAGGAGGAGAGATTTGCAGAGGATCACCTCCACTGGAAAGCCTTATTGTTCCCTCCGCACAGGATCTCTCAACTCCACTCTGGCATCAGGACAATTTTAAACTGGCTCCACAGCCTATAGCAAAGGAAAATAAGTGCCACTTGGTAATACCTGACATGTGACAGGGCACTATATGTACACAAGCTCACTTAATCCTCAAAGCAGCACTACATGGTGGAGGCACTACAGCCTCCTATTTTACAAATTAAACAATGTGCCCAGTGTCTTGCTAGGAAGCTAGCATTGGCTGAAATGTGAAGTTGTGTGCAGCTAACTTTTTAAATTTCAAATTTGTTAAAATTTGACTTACAGTTCACTGTCAGAAAAGGACATACCTAGCAAGATATATATTGTAAACAAGGGATGCCTGGCAATTCCTGGTACGGTGAAGGCCTGCAGAGGTCATTTATAGCCTGTTTTAAACAAAACGTTCTTTCCTTGGCATGGATCTTTGAATTCAATATAAATTCTGTTTTGAGTTTTTTCTGGCCATGCCCAATATCCATCAGGCAGACTGATGGGCACCAGAGAATGCTCTGATATGAGATCAACAACATTCTAGAAAAGGGAGAATTGCCATCACAACAGAATTTTGTTTCTTCTGCATGCTTTTAGATTATTCTTTTCCATTCTCCAAGCTTATCAGAAAGAAATGAAAATCAAAGTTATCACTACAGGGATAGCACAATATTCTTCCAGATTAAAAAATATTTTTAAGAACAATAAAGCACTATTTACAGCTTAACTTTCCACACAGTTATTAACGTTTTAAAACTTACAAAGGCCATAATACTGAATCCTGGGTGTAAACTGTGCTCCCTTTAATGTTTCTAATATTCTGCTCATAAAATCTCTGACGACTGAGACCCCATGTAGGAACAGTTACCGCTATTTCAAATACAACCTATAATAAAGTTAATCGGGCACACATTTAACAACATACATGTGGTAATTGTTATGGCACTGCATAGTAATTGGACATTAAGACTAAATGGTTCACATAAATTACAGGAAAATGGAAAAGTCACATTATCCCTTCCTGTATACCACTGATTCCCAAATGCCTATCTGCAGACCACCTCTATCTGAATCATCTGGAGAGCTTTCTGAACTTATAAAGTTCCTGCATCCCACCCCAACTCCCACTGCCAAGCTAGTCAATAGATCTTGTATATGAGGAAGCTTTGCAACACACCCAATTGTCTCAAGTTCAAATGTCTTCACAAGTGCAAGTAAGTTTGTACAGGATAATATAGGTCTGTATGTAAGAAAAGAAGCATTTCATCCAAGGACATTTAGAATGAGAATATCTTTTAATACTGTGAGCTACATCTACTACCCTTTTCCCCACCATGCATGCCTGCAAAATGTTATTGAACTGAGGTTTGTAGTCTGAAATCCAGTGGACTGCATCATGTTGCCCATACATAAAAGTTTACCCTTATTGACACAGGATGCAGAAACAGTACACAAAGGTATTTCCTACTGGATATAGCCATGCCCATTACACATTATAGTCTTAATTTAATGTTCACTATACACATTCCCTCATTTCTTCATCCACTAGGGCACCTAATATGTGCCAGCCACCGGCCTCAACACTGAAAACACAAAATCGAATGAGATGTGGAACTCACGGTTTGGAGGGATATGTTTCAAAATCATTTTAATGGCCAGGCTAGCATCAGAACATTCCTTTAATCTAAGTATAAAAACTGACTCCTCACTGTCCAAGTGCTGGGGAAATAGATCTCTAGAAGAACATATTTTGAAATACTACTCCCCCATCTCCCACATTCTAAGACCCATACAGAGGACAGGCCGACATTGGAAGCTCTGGAACTCTCTGAAGCAGACATTACCTCATGCTACATGGCTTTCTTGTTCAGGGTGGCTCCAAGGGAAATGGGGCTTCCAGGTCATTCCATCCTGCAGCAGTTAGGTGATGTATTTGAATTGGCCCATTTCTGGGGCCCTCTAATGAGTGACATTTGTGAAGTGTCCTTCTCTTCCTTGAATCAAATGATATTGAGATTTCTTTTATCTTAAACTCCACAAGCCCTTGCTTAGTGTTTATATGGCCAAAATCTTGAGCAAGTCACTCAATTCCATTCCTGCACTCACTATTTCGCTACTGAAATGCAAACTCCCCTGGGTAATTCCAAGCAATTTCTTTACCCAGAGATCATCTCTGGCCACAGAGCAGCTCAGCTGCAACCCACGCTGTGTGCGCTGCATAATACTGTAACATTTTCAGAGTCAGGGAAGATTTATTCAGTGATCAACTGCTTCAGCATCCTGAATCACTCCAGAGACAGTCTGTTAAAGAGGGGACCTTGAGGGAACTGAAAATGTAAGCAAGAAGTGAAATAATCCTCTCTTTCCCTTTTAACCCCTTAAGGACCCATAAGAAAATAGCATTAGCTTTTTATATGCATAGGGGAAAATGTCTGGAAGTAATTCCCTCAAAATATTGAAAGTGCTCATTGGTAGGAGGTGAAATTAAAGGTGATTTTTCATTTATTTTCTTTGCTAAGTTATATTTTCCACAATAAACCTTAATTCTGTAATAAGAAAAATATTTTAAGATGCATAGTTACACACTATCTTTCAAAAAGAACCTTATTGGGGGAAAAATATCATTGGTTGTCTCAGGAACTAGGTATTTTGAAGACTCACATACTACTCACACAAAAGATAGATGGGTTAAATCCAGGAAATTAAGGCAAGAGTTTTCATTATTTGAAATCAATATAAGCCAGAGATTGCTAATAATTTTCATTTAACATTACCCACTAAGTGAAGCTATAAAACTTATTCCCCTTTGCTTAGGAACTTCTAACTTGGCTAGGGAGGAACACTTGCCTGGTTTGCGTGAGTTTGACCCCAGCACCAAAAAAAAAAAAAATTCAGAACCAAATACATCCATGGAGTATAAAAAAACTTCAGTGTCATACACAACTCAGTAAGACCCTCCAAAGTGGATGTCTACTCTTCCCCATGAAATCCACAGTTCACATGCAGCCTCATTGATAACTGAATGAAAACCTAAGGGGTAGGCGACAGAATGATACTTCTGGAGCACAGTCAGCTTCATGGAGGAAGGAAAGAGCAAGCCACAATACGAATGATCATTGAACTGGAGATCAAAGTGAGTTATGTCTCAGGCACAGATACGTCTTTCGCCTGCTGTCCTAGAATCAGGCTGTGTCCACGCACACAACCACTTGGATAGAATTCAGCTCTTTAGAGAAAATAAATTTACTCAGTAAGCCAGCTGGGGCATTTGTTTACTTGGTGGCAGGATTATAACCTTTTGTCATTTGACCCTACAGAGCCAAGAGCAAAATGCCTGAGAAAGTGTAGCTCAGAATGAACACTGGGCAAACAACCACTAATAGACCAGGGGGGCCCCTGGCAAGCAGAAGATGCTCTGAGCAGAGGTCACCCAGTTGACTGAGGAGGTATGGGGCACAGATCTCAGATGGTTGTAGATCCTATAAGTGAACAGAGACAAACATTCACGTGTAAACCACTAGATACTAAAGAACCTCCATGTCAGGAAACAACCATTCAAAAATTATGGATTTTATTTAAACTTTTAATATGAAGGATGATCATTTGCCTCTTTAAGGAAAAAAAAAAAAGAGTCTCATCATAAGAAAACACTGAGCCCAGACCCCTATTGTGAACTGCTATAGGTATTAAATTTTAAACTATTTATGGAAATTCAAGTGAATTATCATTTTCACTGACATGATAAAAGCAGAAATAACTAACTAGCTTTGATTATCAGAATAAAAGGCACTAGGTTTAATTAATTAGCTAATCATTTTTTCCAGGTGGACTTTAGCCAGTGTTTGGTCTTTAATTACAATATATACAATCGACTCACCCAGAAAGTTAAAAATATCAATGTCAAACCTTAATCTTGTTCTGTCAGTACTTGTGAGAAAGAAAAATAAAAGACTTGAAATTTTTAAAAAAGATAAAAAAGAATCAGACACACAGACAAGGCGAGACAAGGGGAGGGATCACCATTTCCATAGAATTATTTTACTTTGACAGAATGTACACTTTCTCCCCGCAATTTGCTCTTTAACCATCCCGTGAACCTCTCTTCCTGTGATGAGCATACTGCACTGTATCTTCTGATCTCAACAGATGCATCAAGAATGACACTCAAAAATCAATGTGCCCTCTGAAAGAGGATGAAGTGAAGATTTTAAAGCTAGATATTTACATTTATGTGGTTTTAGATTTTTTTAATCCCTTTAAAGGAGTGTTTCAGCAGTGTTATCAGATTGGACATTATTTTCTGTTTTTCTAATCAGTTCCCATAATGAATTTGAATACCAATTCAAGATTAATTTTTTTAATAAAGAAAAAAAAAGAAAAACAGAAAAAGGGAAGGGAGGTGTTACTTAAGAAAAATGCAAGCCACCCGGGCCCCAATCACTTCTCTATTCCAACTTCTATCAAGTAGTAACATTGGAATATCTATCAGAGTAAGTCCCACTCTTCCAAGCCATTGAAAACCATCACTAGGACTTACTCTCTCCCCGCTCCTCTCTCTCTCTCATATGCATGCACACATGCATTTGTTAATAAATGCTATATAATTTCATTTTAAGGACAATTAAATATGTTGCAATATATATATGACACATTGCAATAATTAATAATGCAATTAAATATATTGCATTAATGAATATATACTGGTGTATGAACTGTACAAGCCAGAGAAATTCTGCAGAGGTTTTAACTAAAAGATTTTATTCTAACAGATCAAATATACCTCTGAAAGATACTCATGATTTTCTGGATCTTCCTTGACAATTTCCTACCTAATCAGGATGTTAATGAGGTATTTTTCTTGCTTGTTTCTTAATCCTTGTCCCAAATAAGCTATTTTGGATATACTTCTTTTTTTAGATGTACAAGTTGTGATTCTACCTTCCATTTAAGCCTGTTAATAAATGGTGTGTTGTCTTGTTGGCTTTAACAAACTCGGTGAGTCACAATGTCTCCTCTTTTTCCCGTGGTCCATTTGGCAACCATTTCATCCAGTGGGGACACACAGTCACATGAAGCTACTCTAAGCATTGTGTTAACCAAGACGCACTGCAGCATTTCACTGTTTGGGTAGCCGCAGTGGGTGACCCGTGGCATAGCCCTCAGTGAAGTGAAAACCATTTCACTAGCTGTCTTTTCAACTGTGACAGGCCTTAGTCAAAAAACCAGGGAGTGTGACCTGCCAATCACAAGAGTGAGAGGCCCGAGGGCCATATATCACATGACTCTGCAGCCCCTCCTGACTTTCATTGAAGTAATTCCCAGTCAGCAGGCTAGAACTGGTCTTTCTGTCCCCACATGTAACTTGTCTGGTCCTGAAGTTAGATGACTTAAATGGGAAAATTATTTCCCTTGTGGTATCTGTCATTGGTTGAGATATGTGATTATTGGTCTGTTGGATCCACAATTCCCCAGAAAAGATCATTGATCCAAATCTGAGAGAGCAGCAGAATCTGTGTGTGACCCTGGCAGGGTTTCACCCATCACCACACTCTAGGAAATGTGACCTTGCAGCAGGGACCACATTTCCCCTAGAATGGAAATTGGTCTATTAATTTGCTAAGCCACACTCAGAGCATCACAGACTTTAGTCATCATGCCAGCTCCAAGCCTCAAGTGATAAAAAATGGTGAAAATAGTCAAATGTTAGAAGTACTACATGTTATTATGGCCACCACTATTAATAATATCGGACTCTTCACTTTTGACAATGGTACCTGGTATGCTTTTTGAAAACTGGCCTAAGGGCTAAAGGTGCTCAGGTTTAGAGAAAACTTTGGCCTTGACAAGGGGTTTGAGACAGCTTTCCCCAAATGACCTAAAGGTTTCTCTAGAACAGTGCATCAAAATTGCCTAGAAAGCTTGTCAAACCCAGATTTCTGATTCCCACCTAAGGAGTTTCTGATTCAGTAGATCCAGGGTCATGCTCAAGAATTAGCATCTCTAACAAGTTCTTAAATGAATGAATTAGTCCATTTTCTATTGCTATAACAAAATACCTAAGATTGGGTGCTCTATAAAGAAAATAAGTTATTTAGCTCCCAGTTTTAAAGATTCAAGAGCATAGCACCAGCATCTGCTCAGCTCTGATGAGGGCTTTCTTGGCTGTGTCACATGACAGATGGTATCATGGCAGGAGCAAACGTTAGAGGGAAATATCACATGGTAAGAGATAGAGAGCAAGAAGGGGGTCAGTCTTGCTCTTTTTCATAGCCTTCTCAAGAGAACAACAGGATTCAACCAGAACTACCTTAAACCCTTTCAAGGGCAGCACCCTCAATAACCTGACCACTTCCCACTAGGCCCCACCTCTTAAAAGTTCTACCACTTCAACTCTACCATACTGAAGACAGAGCTTCCAGCACATGAGTCCTTGGGGAACAAATTGGGTCCAAATCATAGCAATAGCAATGGTCTGGGAAGCACTCTTTAAGAATCATGGCTATAGAGAAAGGGCCCTACGCCTAGAATATTAAAAGTGATTTTGCAAAAGCAAAAGTAAGTTCATAATATGGGGAAAATATGGGTGGTGAAATTAGAAAGGACACCAAATGGTTGTATTAAAGAATTGCCAGGTGATCATACGTATAGTTCATACAGTTTAATTCTCATTTAAAGGTGAGTTAACAGGCTCTAATGATGAGGTCGTTTGCTTGGTATCATGGACTATGATAGAAGGAGAAATAAAATTTAATTCTCTATTGTAATTGAATGTTTTATAGTGCAATATGTTGCCAACAGAACACAGAGACTTTCTATTTAGAGGAAAGAATTTTCACTATTTGTGACAGGGAAAGAGATCTCACACTTGATCTCCTTATGAAAGAATAATGCTCAGATAATCCATTCTAGTCACCTGTACTGAAAAGAAGGACAGAAGAGGAGGTATCATGAGATAAAGTACATTCCAGAAATGCACATGTAGGTTTTCAAGGAACAGCAAATTTACTAAGCAAGTTGGTAACTTAGTAGTTGACCTCACATTGATTTTTAACTCTCTCTTTGATGTCCTGACTTTACTATCCAGGAGGTTCTGGAGTAGCAAAACTTCCCATTTGATTTTTAACAGCATCTGCTTTCAGCAGGCATTCCAGTTTCACTTGTGCCTGGCAGAGACTGAGACTGCTCTTGCCCTGGAAGCATGGGCCAGCTCCCAGGACAGAATGAAAAATCTCCACTCTCTTTTTAGGAACATCTCCCTGTTAGAACTGTCTGATAAACTGACCAGCTGCCACTGACTGCTGTTTAATCCTCTCAATACCAGCTTGAGAGCATTGAGTCTTCCCTCTCCTGTTTGTTGTGAAGATTCTGAAGTCCTCTTCAGAACTGAGAGCTTGTGAATGGATAACCAATATGCTCAGCCCTCACGGCAGAGCAAGTCAATATGCATGAGTTTTGAATTTGGAAAAAAAAATTAGAAAGCATGAGATTACTCCAAGTATTGCTAATTTAGGTGGACAAGAGTAGTACAGTGCCACAGACATAATAGACCCTTGATAAGTGTATTTTGAATTGGTTGAATGCTAATAACATACTCAGTTAGGTATTCCTTTTCCTAAGAACTAAATGCAATTCTTCATTTCTCCTGAAAGCAAGAACGGTAATAATCCATAGATATTATATGTGGAGATATAGTGATTTTTTTTCTTTCTTTCTTTCTTTTTTTCTTTTCTTTTTTTTTTTTTTTAAGAGTGAGAATAGTTTATTTTGGCACACAATTTCAGAGGATCAGTTCATGGTTGGCCATCTCTATTGCTCTGGGTCTAAAGTGAGGCAGAACATCATGGTGGAAGGGCATGGTGGAATAAATCTGCTCACCTCATGGTTGACAGGAAGTCAGAAGTGGTGAATTTATTCATTACTTTCAGTCAGTGCATTCCTCTCTCCTGATAGCATACATATATTTTAGATATTATAAAATACCACCTATAAGAGTAGTAAGACAGTTCTATAAAGGCCTAGAAATAAATATTTCTATACATCTCCAATTTAGTCACCACTAATAGTAATGAAAACAATAATGCTGTCAGACTATTGTTTGGTTAGCACAGATTTGCTATAGAGTTGTTTATCTTTGTTTCACTGTTTCCCCACTAGAAGTGCTGAACCCTAACCTTTTTTTTAATTCACCTACTGGTCTTAGGAAAACAAGAAAAACAAGAATGGGAGCAGTAGTGTGCTGATGAAGGTTGAACAACTGGCATTCTGGGGAGCGGGGCTGCTCTGACTAGTAATGTTTGTCAATTTCTTCGGTGTAAATTGTCCACCGTGGTGGATTTAAAGCTGCCAACAATTTAAAAACTGATTTGCAAAATTCCTGATGAAAATTGGCTCTCCTGAGCTGCTACACACTGGCACCAGCACGACACTGGATAGGAAAGAAATCACATGTGGCAAAATTATCCCATACTGATGGGGTTTCCCCACCCTGTAGGGAAAAAAAATTGGGGGGCCGATGGAGTTAAAAAACACTGTTCTAGGAGCCAGATAGCATTAACTATAGTCATTTGCCAACAACCAGATAGGTAAATAGGTCTGTAATATAGAACCAACTGAACTGTTATCAACTGAGCATAACTAGTGCTATAATGCTTGAGTAATTATTTCACAAAGACAAAAGAGAAGTCTTAGATGTCTGCTTTGACACTGGTATACTTCTGATTGCCAGATTCTATAGCCTGGAGCCAAACAGAGTACTCTGGTGAGCTATGGTACCAAGATCTGATGGGACAGTGAGCTGTAACATGAAGAGACCTGACACTGACCTAGGATTGGAAAGACTAAAACAGTCTTGGTTCTTCCACTAGATGACTATGGAAAAACCATGCAACCTTTTTAGGTCTCAGCTTATCTTATCAGTAAAGTAAGTGATTCCCCTAAATTTTTCTTCTGGCTTTAAAATGGGAGGATTCTAAGTGGATTTTTAAAAATCACTTCAGTTCTTTTGAGTTTAAAACTATGCACTATCCAAGGTACTGGTAGAAAGAAAAACCTGCTTGACTTACAACATACACATCATTAGGCTTTTGCTTGAGCTAACACACCAATCTGGCAGAATTGTCAATGAGAAACAAAGTGGAGGGTAGGGGAAACCATATATCAGATCCTTGCCCTTTAATCATTTCAGTAATGGAGGACTGGAATTAGTTTCTCAACTTCACACCCACCCCACTACACACTCCATTAATGGCAATGAACACAAATACCACCACTCCCTAGAATCCAGACAGCATGTCTCAGATAGCTATATTATCCAGGGCCCATGAAGGTTCCTCATCAAAGCAAACAGAGTCCTCCTTGGCATGAAGTGTTAATTTTACAAGATGAAATATGAGAAATCTTTCCTTACTCCAACTAGATTAAAATTATTGGAAGTTCATTATATGATCCCTTCTTGAACCTGCCAGGAAATCTTCTGGAGACTATTTCCAACCAATGAATTTGTGTGTGCGTGCGTGCATGTGTGTGTGTGTGTGTGTGTGTGTGTGTAAGAGAGAGAGAAAGAGAGATTGAGAGAGGAACTGGGGGTAGGAGGGTACATATAGGATATGCACATGCAATGCCAGCTGCATGAGCCTGTGAGCCTGGGTGTATACAGACAAAGTTCACAGAAAAGTGACCACCAAATAATTTTAGAAGAGGAGCTAGGTCAGAATTTTAGATGACTCAGAACATTCAAAACAACAGCTTTAATCTAGAGTTCCTCAGGTATTACTCATTTGTAAATTAAAACTATAATTATTACAGATGGATATAATAATATCATGGTCTCCCTGATTCAATAGCAAACAATCAAATCCCAAATTCATTTCTCTAAAATGATGAAAATAAATACCACATTGAGCAAAATTATAAATATCATGCCAATAGGTTCTTTGAAACCACAAAATGAGGCAGTACCTAACAACACATGAGTGAGGGTAGATTGCCGGGGAGTAGGGGACAGGGGCAGGTGAGACACTGCCACTGTAAAGGGGGAAAGGTTACAAACAAGAAAGTAAGTTTTCAAAACTATTTGCAATGTATGAGTTTCCTGGAACAAGAAAAGCCTAGCTTTGAGTCTTTGGATTATTAATTTTTTTAAGGAAAAAAAAAAAGAACTTTATTTAAATCAGGCCCTTAGCAGGTTGGCTGAGCTCACGGAAGCCTTGCTCAGCCTGCAGATGTCTGTTTGAGCTGCCACATGGCAGGAACTGGCCCTGGGGGTCTCAGGAGCCCAGCACAGGACCCAAAACTTCTTATTTTGGTGCTGGTTCCAAAACTCCTCATCCCTTTCCAGTTCATTACAAACGCCTATTGTCTGCCATATTTATCTGCCATCACTGCTGTTTGTTAGCAAATGGAAAGAGAACTGCCAGGACTAAATTTCAGCCTGCCCTCAGAATAGCGCAAAGGCGCTACAGGAATTGCACGACAGATGGTCTTTGAATGATATACAGAACCTCTGCCCTTGGGCCCGCTTTGGAGGAGCTGTTTTGGATTGTTGCTCGTAAGAGTGGGAGGTTGTTGTGTGATATGTGATTATTCCATAATAATTTTAATTATTTTGCCTGTTTTCAAACAATAGTCTCAGCCTTTTTTAATTTTTACACTCACTGAGTTGTGACACAAGCATTCTTTTCTCTATGTTAGCAGGGATTAAAATCAAGCCCTGTATCCCTTCCCATTTTTCAAATAATCCATGTTTAAATAAATTACCTCGGTCTGGAAAACCAAGTTATGTGGCGTCCTCCTGGCATACACACTAGCAAGGAAAAAAAAAAAAAATCCTTATTGTGATGTCTGGTTTGAGATTGTCGCAGTCACAAGTTTCAAGAAAAGCCTGCTCTTTGCCTCTTTGGAGCAAGGCACTGGCGAAGGGAGCTTCATTTACATGCATGTGGGGTTCCCATCGGATCTGCTCAAAGGTACAGTCCGAGGCAGTCAGACGGCATCTGATGTGCATGTAAATGAAGCTCCCAAAGTGGGGTGTAGGCTTCTGGAGAGACACAGAAAATATGCCGTCCCTGTCTCATCCAAATCCAACAGAAACTTCCGAATGTTTTCTAAAGCAGCAGGAGCCAAGGAGAAGCAGATGCTAAACTTTCAAGGCATTCAAATACATTTCTCTTTACCAGATAGATTTGTTAGCTGAGCACAGGCAGAAGTTTAAGGTCAGAACCTGGGCTTTTGGTTTCTTGGCCCAGTGGGCTAGCAGATGCCACCTGCATGTCCCAGGAGTCCCAACCTGTACAGTCAGTCTCTGGAGGCCAGTGATGGCCCCCAGCTCTCACCTAAAGGAGAGCACCCCTTGATAAATCCCAAGGTCACCAGGTGACATATAAAAAATACAAAATCTATTGTGAATATAGACCACAGGAGAATCTGGAAGTGAGTTAATATTCATAAGATGGCCTTTTTACTGAATGTAAGAATGTGTGACTTTACCTAGAGTTTGTTACTCATGAAATTCTTCCCTAGAGCTGAGTTCTGAATTCTCAAACAGACTTGTGGTTCCAGTTGCAAATGAAATCAAGCTCTGGCTAAATTCCAAGCTGACTGGTTCAGCACCCTGGTAATAAGAAACAAATTCTTCCCCTTGGTCTCTAGTTAAGTGATACAGTTACCTGGAAAACAGGACTCTCGGATAAATGGGTTTACTAGAAAAGAGTAAAAACAAAACTCTGACCCTGTTATTTGATAGAGAAATCCCCCACGGAGTCTTAAGTGCTTTGCAACAACTGTGGTTTTAATCCAATAATAGCAGCTCCTCTAACAGAGAGAAACCCAACTCACACAGCAGTTAATACCCAAATGAAATTCAGATAACTCTTACTGTGTTGACAAAAAGGATTGGGGAAATGTCCTCTCCTCCTTCCCAAGGAAGATGTGCCTTTGGTGAGATACAGCTGCCTACAGAAAATAGCCATTCTGCTTCCTTCTGGCAAGGGCCAGTAAGCAGAGGTTTCTGGTTATAGAAAGCACATCTCAGAGAGAATATATAAATTACGACTCAGTGCCTTGAGGAGCCACAACTACTTGTCTCTCAAGGCATGGAGAATTCAGCCAAGGAGGACTTCCCAGCTTGCTGTGGTGCAGCGACTTTTTTAAGAATGCATTTGCTGAAAATTGGAATTTAAACAATAGCTTGAGTCTATTTAATAGATAGCTATCATTAACAAAGGAGAACTATATTCTCAACCTCTCTCAAATAGTAAGACCCCGCTTTAAGTGTATCCATATATTAAAATCAGGTTTCATACAGATCTTTAAGTGCTATAAATGTCAGGTCATGTACACACCTGGCATTTTACATATATTATCTTTGCTCTTTCCAATAACCAAAAGGTATTTATTGTCCTCATTATACAATTCAAATGAGAAAATGAGAGGCTAATGTTGATAAAAATGACTTACAATTAACTCACAATAAATAGAGGAGTTAGGATTGCAACCTCATTTGTTTAATTCCAAGGACCTTATTCTTTTCAATGATGAATGTCTGTGTGTATGGAGTAGAGGGGAGGGGACAGAGGGAATACATTCACAGAGGGCATATAGCCTTAGAAAAGTGAGTACAAATGTCAGCATATTTCAGATTCTTGAGGAAGGAGATTACATATATTCTCAGTGCCTGACATGTGAATTCTCACCAAATGCTTATTAACTGGAATAAGTACACTTAATAAGGAATACTTATTCCTTGAGAGATATGTAATTGACAAGTAATCTTTAGTCTTAATCAGGTAGGCTTTACCTGCTACTTCCTTTTGGTGATTTCACACTTATCCTGAAAATTAAATTGTAAATTCTGGAAAGTCTCCCAAATTGAGCAGAGAGAATTCCATCAATCCAAGCTCACAGGAACCAATTCTAGGTGAGAGTTACTCTTAGTACCTTTCCCAAAGATGAACTCATCCAGTATCTAATAAACATCCACTGAATATCCACAGCTGATGGTACCCAAACTCATTTCTTCTGATGAAAAAATATGGAAAAACTAATTAAATAAACAAAAGAAAAAATGACTTCTCTTAAACATAGAGGGTTCTGATAACCTAACTGATGGGTTGACCATCAAGAGGATAAGGGGCAAAGAATTCTACATTCCAATACCAAATGCATCTTGTATTTTATAAATAAATTCTCCTGTGCCTTTAAATCTAATTCACATGATTTCAAAAATAGTGTGGTTTTAATATAAGGCACACAAAAACATAAGATTATTTGCTTCAAGACCACCACAGAAAGATTCTATTCAGGATCAAAACATGAATAGCCCAGGTCAATAAATAGATGAGAATCACTGAAGTATGCACACCTTTAGAAAAATCTACCTTCAAATTTTAGCCATTTTGCCACATATCCTGAGAGCTCTTTTTTTTTTTTTTTTTTTTTTAACGTTAGCAGTCAAAAGAGTAGCACTCTGTTGGGACCCCAAGACCTCGATGGATGGCAATCTACAGTTAAAGGATTGCAGAAAGTGCTTTCATTCTGACCCACATGTGAATTAGGCTCAAGCATAAAGGAAAAATAAATGGGAATTAGAGGGCAATTCACAGAGGCATTCCAATTGGAGAGAAAATACCACCATTAAGTCCCAAATGCAATTTACGAATACAGCATTTGAATTTTCTAATTGTTTTTACAAAAAAAAATGAGGCTAATGGAATTACATTGGAACCAACCATTTAATCATACACAAATTGCTGACCAATGTCTCAGTACATCCAGTCCTGAGCTCCTGATCACATCTGTAACATTGCCAAACTTTGAGTCCAATATGAGAAAACTTCCTTTTTTTTTTCATTTTTTCTTTTTTTCTTTCTTTACCTCTGGGTAGGAATGCAAGAAGCTGCTAATCCCAAGAATCCAAGTATTCCAAGTTTCATGGTCAAATTGGATCAATTTGACACATCGGCTAGAAACACATGAAGCCAGAAGGGGGCCCTGGAGATTACCTATGCCAGTAGTTTTCAAATCAAGGACCACTTTGAAACTACTCCCTACCCTGCTCACCTCTAAGGGTCTAACAGGCACTCCACAGGGAATAGCAGAAAAGGAAAGATCCGCAGGACGAACTACAAGAAAGGTGATGTTAGGCATCTCTGAAACAAATGCAAATTACTGTTTTATACCAAGAAGCGATGAATATACACTTTTGTATGATGGTTTTTAAAAAAATGTTGCAACTGGTAATCCTGTAAACTCCCAAAGGTGTTTACCTAACATTACATACGTAGGGCTAATATGTTTTCAAAGTTCCTCACACACACTGCTCCTGTGAGTGAAAAGAGCTCAGTTCTGTGTGGTGAGAAAGGGAGTCAGTCATTCCTTCATTGCAGTAGTCATTAAATTTCAGATGTATGGGCTGGGGTTGTAGCTCAGTGATAGAGTGCTTGCTTAGCATGTGTAAGGCAATGGGTTAGATCATCAGTACCATGTGTAAATAAATAAACAAAATAAAGATATTGTGTCCACCCAAAACTAAAAAAAATTTTTTTTTAAATTTCAGACATGCCAGGGAGTGGGGACTCTGAGTCTGCCCTATGAAAGGGTGCTGTCTACTGAAGATACAAGCATGGTAGCAATGACAGCTCAGGATGAGAACAAACCATGCTCCCCAGTTTCACCAGTCAGTGTATATCAGCACAGAGGGTCCCCAAACTAAGGCCTTCTTGGTTATTTCATGGGGCTTCCTGGCAACTCCCCTTCTTTCAGGCCCAGCTGTTACTGCTGCCAGTCTTCTGGGAGTC